>JABUQX010080760.1:0-32512 GCA_015478945.1 Trachelipus rathkii
GCAGTAGTAGTAATAGTATTAGTAGTAGTAGTAGTAACGAAGGTAATAATAAGTGCGATAATCATTAACGGCAGAGGTAAATTCATCGAATTTAATATAGTTAGTTTTTCTTCCATTCCCATCAAAATTTCAGAGGAAAAATCATCGAAAAATACAATAAAACATGGTAAAAAAAATATTAAAAATATTTGATTAAACATTGAAGATTTATTCTTTTTTCATGATTATTATTATTTTTATTTTTATTTTTATTTTTTTTATTTTTATCAACTCATCGATTCCTGTTGAGCGTCTCTATTATTAGTTAAGAAAGGTCTTTTTTTTTTAGCCTTCCATCAAGGATTCTGACAAGGACGAAGACTGGGGATGAAGACTTTAAAATCGGGAAGATGCTGCTTCGCTCAAAGGTCAAAATGGGAAATTTCCTCATAATTTGAAAGGCACGATGAATAACAATGATTTACACTTCATAAGTTCATCATAAATTTGGCTAAAAATTTTGATCTTGGGTAGAAGAAATTATATGAAAGAAAGAGAAGAAGAAAGTAAGAAGAAAAGAAAGATAGAAAGAAAGAAAAACAAAAAGTTATTCGTAAATACAAGGACTATATATAGGACTATATAAATAAATAAATAAACATTTATATATATAGTATATATATATTTTATGCGTGGGTTATGTTATTGATATATAAGTTATGGGATGTTGGCTATGGTGGCTTGATTCGGTCCTGTATAGAGGTAAGGTATTTATATATATAGGGTCTAGTATAATAATTTATATATATATGTGTGGGACAGGATTCCCCTTGCCCTCACAATAATTATGTATGCCTCGTGATAGCTCTGTATACCTGTTATATACACCTGTAACATCACTCAAAAAAGGGGTTCTCTGTATGTAACAATTTTATTATTATTGTATCTCATTAATGTAAGAAACATATTCGGTGACTCTTCCTGTATGGCTATTGTCGTGAAAAATGAGTCGTCACCCGAATGCCTGCCGAGAAATGCCTGGCAATTCGAGACAAATAAGGTCAGTAGATCTCAATGTCATAAGAAGAGAGGTTGTGTTAAAGCATCGGCTTGTTAAAAGGCCGGGAAATTGTGTTTTGATTGTAGAAATTATGGTTAACCTTCACCAATATTATTAATAACTGTGAACTGGCCATTGTGTTAACTAATGAATTGATTGATACCATTATTTACTACCTGATTTAATTAGTCTTAGAAATAAAAAAAAAAGTAATCACCCCTTTTCATTACCACTGTATTCAACTCTGGAAAAGCTGAGAAATGCGGTTTCTTAATATACAAAGAATGGCGTCAACGCATAGCCCAAGTAGGTGTATTACTTCACATTGATTCTCATATATTATCAGAATCTAATATCACATAGGTTGAAGTGCAAACATCGCTATCATAATCACTTATGAAAAAATTTATTTGATCATTTGAGTATGTATGTAGTCAAAAATAGAGTGTTGAACCTATGATTTGCTAGAACACATTGGTATCATGTTCACCACAAACATATAAAATTCAAGAAGAAAAAACAGATGTCTAATTCTAAAACGCAAAAAAAAAAATAAGCCAATCAAGCTCCATCCTAGCCTTCTGCAAAGCATTACATACTCTACGCATACAACTTTTCCACTAAACCAAGAGAATTAAAATAAAAAAAAAAAAAAAACATCTAGAATATAGAAATAAAAACACCGTTAAGACAGGCCTTGCAGATTCCTACAATAAGTCAGATCAGCACATAGAAGTTCAACTACGAATAAGTTGGTATACAACTCTTTGGTTATGTTAACTAGCGCTCTCAGAGGTCCCACGACCATCACAATCTCCCTGTGCCACGACAAGTAAGCCCCATCCTAACTTGACAGGAAGCAAATGAACGCAGGTGATATCATTCACAATTAGGAAACCTGAATCGGAAAACACTCGAGATCCCAGGAGAGCTATGAAAACTGCAAGCTTGGTGAAGAGTCCACCTTCCCCCACTCTCTTGGGAGAAAACAGAATATATAGAGTCCTTCAATTCAAATTGCTATTCCCCCCTTCACTCTCGACTTATTTGGATGACATCTAGATTGTTGGCAGATTCGGTCAGACGACCCTAAATTTGTATCTTTTAACCCTATAAATGACCTATCTTCACCGTTATAGCCCTGATGAGAGATGGGTAATCTGGAGACTGACTTGCGCATAAACACAATTACCCTAGACATCCGCAAGATTAGCAAATTCGCTTATGCTAACTCATCCACTTTAACAGGACGTTATATTAGTTCTATAAAACACCCAATTAGTAAAAGTAATAGGCAAACTCTATGCACCATCGCTCCAGAACGATCAGATAGAAAGAGTCTTTTCGATCAGGAGACGGAGGGAGTAGCTTCACATCCTAACGAACTCTATGTCTCACGTTTAGTAGATGATAAGAAAGCTCCACAGACGCTGATTACCACAGCCAACTCACGCCCTTTCGATTTCAAAATTAACTGCAATACCATCTGGTTAGTGCTAAAAAAAATCTTATTTTATGTATGAAACTGTTAATCTCTTATAGGGATGTTAACGAACTTACTACTTTTCAGACATAATTTACAAGATCTCAACTCAATTTGACCAATTGCCACGCAGGACGCACACCAATGAATTTGAAGCGAGATCTCCAACTGCAAATAAGAGCTCTTGACTCAGGTACCATATAGTAATCAACTTATATTTTCTCTCCAAACGGTGGCTCAACACAATCTCCATCACTCCGAGGTGCACGAAAATCCCGAATGGCATACGACATGTAAACGCCGTCCGATTCAGCAGAAAGAAAGCTCAACCAGTCCACCTAACAGATTGAGACTCTTCAGCACAAAGAGAGAGACAAATACAGTCGACTGATGAAGGTGCTCTGATGAAAGTTCATGTAGTCTGATACAGAACATGGAGATCTGACCGCCAAAGAGCGCTAATTAGAAACTAACTCACATCGATGTGTGTCACAATAGATGTCAGATTCACACGTCCCTGGCGACCTCTAATCACTCAACAATGATCTAATATAGATTCCACAGAGGAGTAGAGGAGCAATAGAACTGTGAACCCGATCAGCATCATAGACACAAGTGCATGCATAGTAACACCCTGAAGGTGTTGTAGGGTTCGGGAGGAGAGATTCCTTGAACCGTTACATTAATAAGGAATGTGAAGACAGCTCGAATATTTCGCCTATACTCGTATTACATCTCTTACACTCCATTCCGCAACATACCGATCCCTATGGTCAACTCCTTCCCCCACTTTAGGCCTGCGAGCGAACTCCACCTGCAATTCGAACTTCTTAGGTATTGTACAAGGGACAGACACCAGCGTTCTTATGATGCCCACTCATGTACCTGAGACTACGAACCTCCCTCATCAGGCCCCAGATGGGGGTAATATGTGGGAGAATACGCTTTCGTGAGGTAGACAATCTTTGTAAATTGTTTACCCTGCGATTTCTGTATGAATAAGTCTAATTTTTGGGCGGGGAAATGTTAATTTCAATTATGGGTAGAAGGCATCATTATAATGATCCATTGCATATAAACATTTCATAATTAATCTCGGCGATACGAAGACTCTAATAGTTCAAATCATAATAATTAGGAAAATTATAGGAAGGAAACTATGACCATGGGACTCAACTTTATTATAAATAAAGTAATCTCATGTCGTAATTGAAAAAATCCTGAAAATAGCGGTACGCGTTAACAATAATATACATAAGTAAGATTATCGACACCGTCGTTTGGATTCATTACCATTAGCCTTCCTATAATAATGATGGGGTATGACTAATTCATTAATGACCATGCAATAAGTAATTAGTCGGCAGTTAGTAATTAATTGTAATTATATGTATCTGTGGGTATGACTCGCGAATGTTACTATATTAAATAAGATTTTTAAGTGGAGTTAGCATAAAATAATTACCTTGATAAAGAAGAGTGATCAGAGCATGGTGTAGCGGGTAATTAACAATGTCATCAAGCAAATTCGAAAGTTTTAAGGTGAAACGATGACGTACACAATGGCTGAGGCAGGGGCTTCTTAGTGAGTCAACCCTCTATCCCCACACGAGTCAAACCATCAAGAAGTCAGAGGGGTAGAGTCCATCTTCAATCTTTTTAATTGTAACTCTAACTGTCATGGTGAGAATAAAAATAATCGACAATAAAGGTTGAGCTATGTTGATTGTTGAATTATGAATGAATAGCCATTAGTCGATGGCAATAACGGTTTTGTAATAATTCTACCTTAGTAATTAATTTTTGAAAGCATCATTAGCGCTTGATGATAATGAGTCGGCAGTTTCCCCACGGAGTCGACTTCCTGGCTCCCCACTTAATTACTGGGAGAAGGCGGGAATGGAGGCGATTCAGACTTGTGACTCCATACTTACTGTTTGAATAAAAATCTAATGATAAAAATGAATTTGTAATTATATGAAGGGGCGATAATTACGGTTCTGACAGAATTTCTATTTGTCTTTTATTCATACATTCTGCTTCTTCTCTTCCGATAACTTGACAACAAACACCTTAAGAAATAATGCATGTGACTTATCTGGTAATACTGTAGTGGAAGTTTCTGGCAACTCAACTGAAATCGTTGCAGCTGTTAGAGATATAGTTTTTGATAAATTGTATTACATTTCGGATAAAACTAACAATGAATCTTATTTACTAGATACCGGAAGTTGCCTCGACCTGGTGGTAGCGTCTGAATTAGATAAGGGGGGTGCCGTTATTGGCACTGCCAGAGCCGCAAATGGAGGCTGCATGAATATTTATAATAAAAGGGTGATTAAAATTGATTTGGGGTTAAACAGACTTTACAATGTGCATGCCTACGCCACAGATATTAAATTCAACGTCCTCGGCATGCCTTTTCTCAAAAAACACGGGTTCATTATTGACTTTAGGTGCCATTATTTATTAGATCCTAGCACGAAACGTAGTATTTCTCTTAGTAACGAGGCTTTCGATTTTTCTGAGCATGTTCGAAATTCTATTTTCCCATCTAGCCGTGTCTCTTTAAATATACGGCTTTGCGAATACGATTAGTTAATAATTAATAGGAAGTAACCCGTCTTGTTCTTTAAATCCTTATGAGCGCCTAATTTAAATTTAAAGAATGACAACTCCAAGAATGGGCTTAATCTGTACAACGTACAGGAAGAAGAGAGCTGCTTATTTTTTGACAGTCTGGGAGAATGGCTTTTGTCGCTCATTCAGAACCGAATGGGAAGAGGGGGGGGGGGGGGGGGGGGGGGGGGGGGAAAAGATTGTACTATTGGGAGGGGGGTTGAAGATTGCACTGTTGGATGAGGGGGGAGGGGAGAGAGAAGAGTGCCCTTTAAAAAGAGAAATTTTATGCGGCGAGTTGGCGGCAAATTACCCATACCATGTAGAGGTCAAAGGCACGGGCCCGGATAGCTAAGGAGTAGAAGTTAGCACCGCATCTTTTTGGAAAGGGCCAAGAAGAAATCAATAAATTTTGGACGCGGGTCTTTCGCGGGGGAGAAGCCAATTGGGGGTTGGTCCCAACTAGTTTCCTTGCCAAGTCCGGATGGCAGGGTTCGTTAGTCGTTTGATTTGAGGTTATTGAACCAGAGATCAACCTCTGACAATTTTAACTTCTGCCTAAGATTAAGATAACTCTTATTGCAATTGCAACATTGCAAGTTGCTAACACGGCTCGATGTTCGGCAAGCTTACTATACGTGCCAGTTAGCGAGGAAACAAAGAAATATTTCACTATTCTTGTCCTTTTGGTAAACTACGCTTTTAAACTATTTAATACAAGGGCAACAAGTGTTCCTCCATGCCTTCAGCGGCTTCATGTCAATCTTGCTTGGAGATTTAAGGAATGTTTTTTTATTTAGATGACATATTAATTGCCAGTTCAACTCTTGAAGAACATGTTGCAATGTTGGAGAAAGTTTTAGAGAGATTAAAGTATATGAAAATTTATATGAACCCAAAAAAATGTGTACTTGCAGTCGGAGAAACAGATTTTCTAGGTTTCAATATTAGCGAGAAGGGAATTAGGCCTAGTAAGGAGAAAATCGATGCGGTGGTGAATGTTGCAAAGCCAACAACTATCATCAAACAACTTAGGGCATTCCTCGGTCTATATAACTTCTGCCGAATTAACATAGTCGGAGCGGCCCAATTGTTGCAACCCCTAACAAAAATGTTGAAGGGAAAGCCTGCCTCCAATAAAAGGATTATTGCGCTAGCCAACTCCTTAACAACTGTGGTAGAGCACTTCACCTCCAGTAAGTATGGTACTGTAGTGGCGAAAATCTTTGTCTGATCATTTTCTTCTCCCATCAGTGCGCTGGCTATAGTAAGCTCGCTTACCTTCGTGTATAATAGTAACCCAGTTTTTTCATCAGGGAACGACAATAGGGTGGCGCTCACCATCGCCGCTTTAGCTTCTTGAAATGCCCGGTCTGCTTCCACTCCCCAGGAAATCCTTTTATTGGAGGCGGGTTTTCCTTTCAACATTTTCGTTAGGGTTTGCAACAATTGGGCCGCTCCGACTATGTTAATTCGGCAGAAGTTATATAGACCGAGGAATGCTCTAAGTTGTTTGATAGTTGTTGGCTTTGCAACATTCACCACCGCATCGATTTTCTCCTTACTAGGCCTAATTCCCTTCTCGCTAATATTGAAACCTAGAAAATCTGTTTCTCCGACTGCAAGTACACATTTTTTTGGGTTCATATAAATTTTCATATACTTTAATCTCTCTAAAACTTTCTCCAACATTGCAACATGTTCTTCAAGAGTTGAACTGGCAATTAATATGTCATCTAAATAAAAAAAAACATTCCTTAAATCTCCAAGCAAGATTGACATGAAGCGCTGAAAGGCACTGGAGGAACACTTGTGCCCTTGTATTAAATAGTTAAAGCTGTAGTTACCAAAAGGACAAGTAATAGTGAAATATTTCTTTGTTTCCTCGCTCACTGGCACGTTATAGTAAGCCTGCCGAACATCGAGCCGTGTTAGCAACTTGCAATGTTGCAATTGCAATAAGATATCTTTAATCTTAGGCAGAGTAAAATTGTCAGAGGTTGATCTCTGGTTCAATAATCTCAAATCAACGACTAAACGAACCCTGCCATCCGACTTTGGCAGGAAGCTAGTTGGGAAACCCCAATTGCTTCTCCCCCGCGAAATGACCCCCGCGTCCAATAATTTATTGATTTCCTTCTTGGCCTTTTCAAAAAGATGCGGTGCTATACTTCTACTCCTTAGCTGTATCGGCGTGCCTTTGACCTCTACATGGTATGGGTAATTTGCCGCCAACTCGCATAAAATCTCTTCTTTTAAAGGGCACTCTTCTCTCTCCCCTCCCCCCTCATCAACAGTGCAATCTTCATCCCCCTTCCAATAGTACAATCTTTGCCCCTCCCCCCTCCCTTCAGTTTTCATTACCATTAAGTTGTGAATGAGCGACAAAGCCATTCTCACAGCTGTCAAAATAAGCCACGCCTCTCTTCTTCCTGTACTTTGTACAGATAAAGCGCCATCTTGTGAGTTGATCATTCTTTAAATTTAAATTAGGCGCTTCATAGGGATTTAAGAACAAGACTTGGTACTTCCTAATTAAATTATTAACTAATTCGTATTCGCAAAGCGGTATATTTAAAGAGACAGCGGCTAGAGGGAAAATAGAATTTCGAACATGCTCAGAAAAATCGAAAGCCTCGTTACTAAGAGAAATACTACTTCGTGCTAGACTATAATAACTGGCACCTAAGTCAACTAACGAACCGTGGTTTTTTGAGAAAAGGCATGCCGAGGACGTTGAATTTAATATCTGTGGCGTAGGCATGCACATTGTAAAGTCTGTTTAACCCCAAATCAATTTTAATCACCCTTTTGTTATAAATATTCATGCAGCCTCCATTTGCGGCTCTGGCAGTGCCAATAACGGCACCCCCTTATCTAATTCAGACGCTACCACCAGGTCGAGGCAACTTCCGGTATCTAGTAAATAAGATTCATTGTTAGTTTTATCCGAAATGTAATACAATTTATCAAAAACTATATCTCTAACAGCTGCAACGATTTCAGTTGAGTTGCCAGAAACTTCCACTACAGTATTACCAGATAAGTCACATGCATTATTTCTTAAAATTAATGATCCCTCATGCTTATCGGAAGGAGAAGAACCTCCTTCCTAAAACTAATACAATTCCTTTTAATCAAGGCACTGCTGCCGCTTTCATTAATTACTAATTCAAATTTTTATCATTATTTTTCTCAACAAGTATGGAGTCGCAAGTCTGAATCGCCTCCATTCCCGCCTTCTCCCCAGTGATTGAAGTGGGGGAGCAGGTCGACTCCGTGGGGGGAAACAGCGACTCATTCACAAGGCTATTGCTTTCAAAGTAATTATAAGAATTTACAAAACCGTTATTGCCATCACTATGGCTATCATTCCTAATTCTACAATCACTACTATTATTATTGTCATTATTGTTATTAATCTCACCATGCATTGAGTTACAATTAAAAGTTGAAGATGACTCTACCCCTACTGACTTCTTGATGGTTGACTCGTGTGGGGGAGAGAGGTTGACTCACTAGAAGTCCCTGCCTCAGCCATTTGAGTCATCGTTTCACCGTTAAAACTTTCGATTTCAGATGCATTGTTAATTACCCGCTCCTGCCTCTGATCATCTTTACAAGTAATATTTCTACTCCACTTAAATCTATTAATATAGTTAACATTTCCATCATACCCACGATTAATATAATTACAATTATTACTAACATGCCTATTATTATTATGGTCATTAAGATTAGTATACCCATCATTATTATAGAAGCTATTATAATCAACACGTGCATCATTATTATAACCGTTACTGCTATAATCAGTATTTTTATTACCATGGTGATCTATTATATAAAATTGTCCCTAATCATAGTTACTGGTATTTCCTTATTATGATTATGACTATATTTCTACCGTTATTATGATTATCATTATATGTTCTTCTACCATACATTGAATTAATCATTTCCCCGCCAAAATTAGACATATTCATACAGAAATCGCAGGGTAAACAATTACAAAGATTTCTACTCACGAAAGCGTTATTCTCCCACATATTTACCCCCATCTGGCCTGGGAGTCGTCTCACAGGCCAACCTCTCCATTTCCCTGGTTCGAAATGTTGGAGTTCCGCTGCGGGGGAGAGGGAGTTGCCGGGGGTTGTGGAATTAAGGTGTACATTGGGCAATATCGACCTTCACACCTAAATGAACGGTGCAAGAATTTTCTATGGAACCTACAAAGACCTTCTGTACTAGGGCCGGCTGCAACGTTGTTATATGCTGATCGGTTGAAGTTCCTTCCTCTGGATTCTTGATCATTGTTGGGGGTGGGGGAATTCTTCGCATTCTGACACATCGTCTTAGCTAGTTCTATTACGCTCTTGGCGAGTGATCTCATTTCTTCAGCTGACTTTTCATGAGAGATTATCAGTCGACTTATTTCTCTCTCTTGTGCTGAAGTCTCTCTGTTAGGTGGCTTGGTGACTTTCTCTTCTGCTGATCGGACGGCGTTTACAGGCTGCCATTCGGTTCTCCCCCCTCGGGGGGTTTGGGGTTGGTGAGCACCGTTTTGGGAAAAAAATTTGTTAAAAATGTCGTCGGCAATTTCAATTAATTCCTCAAAATCATGGTTCTTCTCTGTTGTCATGAGGGAGATCTGTAATTGCTGAGGTAATCGTAAGAGAAAGAGTTCTCTAATAAATTTTGCATCGTTGTCAGTTATTGAATCGAAGCTGGATAATCCGAGCATTTCTTTTATTCTAACTGCATAGTCGGATGGAAGCTCTCCCTCCTTCATTCCTGATCGAAAGACTTCTTCTATCTGCGTTCTTAGCGATGGTGCATAGAGTTTCTCTATTACTTTTACTAATTTGGTATAACAATCGTCTTTTAGGGGAAGTTTCAACGAATTTGTAATCTTGCTTGGTAGTTTTGATGCCAATAGTCTTACCCTCTCCCTCGGATCGGTGATTTCATTAAGGTTAAAGATCATTGTCGTCTGCCGAATCCACTCTAAGGCATCAAATTCGTTGAAGGGGGGAATAGCATTGAGGGGGAGACTCTTTTTTCCTTTTTTTCTCCCCAAGAGAGTGGGGGAAGGGTGACTCTTCACCAAGCTTGCTGTTTCATGCTCTCCTTGGATCTCGTTTTCCGATTCTGTTTCGTATTGTGATGAATCACCTTCTTCATTTGCTCCTTCGATAGGAGGGGCTACTTCTGGGGGAGTGTGATGGGGTCTTGATGATTGAGAGCGAGTCACAATAGCCAAGTTGTTCCTCTTCGTTTGAACTCTTGGTGACTTTCTTTTTAGACTCGGCATTCTTAACGGGTTTTTTTTTTTTTTTTTTTTTTTTTTTTTTTTTTTTTTTTTTTTTTTTGTTTAGGGGAAAGTTGTATGCCTATTGCGATAGGGTTTCTTGTTTCTCTGCTTTTTTTTTTTTGTTTTTGAACTGTTTTATTTTATTTTATATGTTTTTTGTGTGTGTTGTGTTTTGATCGGCACTTTTTTTCACTTCACTGATTAAAATTTTGTTTATTATGATTTTGTGTTTGTTTGCACTTCACTTTTGTATATTAGATTTTTGTTTGTTCGAGTTCACTCTGGGTTCGCCATTTCTTTGTATTAACCCTTGAAGAGTTGAATACAGTGGTAATGAAAAGGGGTGATTACTTTTTATTTTTATTTCTAAGCTAATAAATCAGGTAGTAAATAGTATCAATGTTTAAAAGTTAACACAATGGGCCAGTTCACAGTTATTAATAATATTGGTGAAGGTTAACACCATAAATTCTACAATCAAAACACAATTTCCCGGCCTTTTAACAAGCCGACACTCAACACGACCTCTCTTCTTATGACATGAGATCTTACTGACTTATTTTTCCTTCGAATGCCAGGCATTTCTCGGCCAGCATTCAGGGTGACTCACTTCCACGACAATAGTGCCATACAGAAGAGTCACCGAATATTTTTCTTACATAATGAAATACCAATAATAATTAAAATTTAACATACAGAGAACCCCTTTTTTGAGTGATGTTACAGGTGTATATAACAGGTATACAGAGCTATCACGAGGCATACATAATTATTGTGAGGGCAAGGGGAAATCCTGTCCTCACACATATATATATATAAGTATAGTATTATATATATATATATATATATATATATATATATATATAATAATATATATATATATATATATAATATATATATATATATTATAATATATAAATGTTTTTTATTTATTTATATATGTCCTATATAAGTCTTGTATTTACGTTTCACCAGCGTATATAGTTTCAGGAATATATATTTTTCTCTGATTCTATAGACTGTTCTTTCAACACCACAATGTCCCGATGGGAGAGAGTCATGATTATATTCAATGATGGAATGTATCATTGAATCAGGGACTTGTATCAGAAAGCTACCATTTTGTGTGGCATAGTGGAGGATATCATCAATCAAACCGTGCTGAAAAGTGTCAGCGGAAGTATCATGTTGATTAAGAGGTTTGTTATGCGAGAGCAAAGGCTTAGCAAAATCATAGATCTTTTAATCTGGTGCACGCTTTTTGTTCTTTTACATATTTTCCTTTGTGAGGTTGAAGTGTGTGGTGGACAAGATTTGTTATCCATATGACTAAATATTTCTATTAGCGTCGTAGTTATGAAAACCTTTTTAATAAAATAAATTTAATTTCAAAATTACGCTTTTTCTTAAATTTCTACATACCAAATTTAAACTTTTTCTTAAAAGTACGATGTTTCCTATATTTCAAAATTACCCAATCTGGGAGCCCGTCCGTGCAATATTTTTATAATTTTTTTTGCAATTGTTAGTTACCCCTCATATAAACAATTTATTTTACCGTAGAAAATGGGCACTAGGGAGTAGAACTAACAAATAAGTGTGAACAAAATATAAATAAAAATAAGTTAGTAGATCTGGAAAATTGAATTAAGAAATTTTAAGAAAAAAATGGGTATCGAAGAAAAACAATGAGAAGAATCGAATATGTGAATAACTTTTAGTAGGCAATCTTTCTACGACTAATCCCTTTTTGTTTTTTTTTTTTTTTTTTTTTTTTTGTTTCTCTCGGGAAAAAAAGAACAAATAAATTCAACAAAAATTTAATTGCACCACTTCCCCGAAAGTAAGCGAAGGTAACGTTATTGCGCTGCCCCGAGTATAACGTAGGAGGTAGAATTATTGGTATGCCGTCAAATGAGTTTTTACGGTATTTTCAGCATTAAAAAATTAATGGTGTTGCAGAAATTTATTGATTAACTAAAAGGCAAGTGGAAATAAGCAGAAGAAAGATTATTATATTGTTTTAGGTGTCTTAAATTGACGTTTTTTAATGAAATTTCAATATTTTTTTTTATATACCAAATATTTCATTAGTTGTGAAAACCTGTTTTAATAAAAAATTTTAACTTCTAAAATTACGCTTTTTCTTAAATTTTCACATTACAAATTTAGAACTACTTAAAAGTAGCGATGTTTTCTAAAATTTAACATTTGAAATTATTTGGTAATTTTTAAAATTAAGTTTTTTTACGGATTTTAACATTTTAAAAAAATTGGTTTCATTGAAAAGCAAATTTCAAAAAGCAGAAAACCGAATTTATTAATAGTTTTAGGTGTCTTAAATTGACGTTTTTTAATGAAATTTCAATATTTGTTTTTATATACCAAATATTTCATTAGTTGTGAAAACCTGACTCTTAAAAGTACGATTTTTCCTAAATTTTAAAAATTACAATTTTCTTAAAATTTTCACATTACAAAATTAGAAACTCTTAAAAGTACGATTTTTTCCTAAAATTCAACATTTGTAATTAATTCGGAATTCTTAAAAATTGAGTATTTAACAGTATTTTCCGGCATTTGAAAAAAATAATGTGTTCATTGAAATGCAATTTCAAAATCAGAAAAGCGAATTTTTAATAATTTTAGATGTCTATAATTAACGTTTTTTAATGAAATTTCAATATTTGTTTTTATATACCAAATATTTCATTAGTTGTGAAAACCTGTTAATAAAAAATTTATAATTTCTAAAAATTACGCTTTTTTTAAATGTACACATTACAAATTTATTAACTCTTAAAAGTACGAATTTTACTAAATTTCTCCTAAATTGGAAATTATTTGGTAAATCTTAAATTGATTTTTAACGGTAGTTTTTCAGCATTTGAAAAAAATGTGTTTCATTTGAAATGTAATTTAAAAGTGGCGGAAAAGAGAATTTATTAATTGTTTACGTGTCTAAATTGACGTTTTTTAATGAAATTTCAATAGTCGTTTTAATATACCCAAATATTCATACGTTGGTCAAAACCCTGTTTTTAATAAAAAACTTTTACTCTAAAACTACGCTTTTCTCTTAAGTTTTTCTTATTAGAGGACTTGTAGAACTCTTAAAGTTATCGATTTTTCCTAAATTTTTAAATAATTGAAATTATATGGTAAACCAAATTTGATTTTTAAGGTATTTTTTTCAGTGACATTGAAAAAATAATGTGTTCATTGAAATGACAATTTTGGGGAAGCTGTTAGTAAATGAAATCCATTTGTAGTTTAACTTTATTAAATAGACTACTTTATGAATGACATTTTACAATCATCTTCTCTTATCATCATTAACTATATTCATTAGTTGTGAAAACCTGTATTAATAAAAGAATTTTAACTTCTAACATTACGCTTTTATCTTAAATTTTCACATACAAATTTAGAACTCTAAAAGTACGGATTTTTCCTAAATTCAACATTTGAAATTTTTGGTAATTACTTTAAATGGTTTCAATACGGTAATTTCAGCATTTGTAAAAATAATTAATATTGTTCATTGAAATTGGCAATTTCAAAAAAGCACAGATAAACCGAATTTTATAGTGTTAGGAGTCTTAAAGTGATTATTTATGAAGAGTTTACAATAGAAATTTTTTGAACATTTTATAATACAAATTGTGAAAATTTTATAATAAAAATTTTAATTTTATAAAACTAAAGCTATTTCTTAAATATTTCACATCACAAAGTTAAACTCTTAAAAGTACGATTTTCATAAATTTCAACTTGAAATTATATTGTAAATCTTAAAATTGAGTTTTAAACGGTATTTGCACGTCATGTGAAAAAATAATGTAGTTTTCATTTCAAATGCTATTTCTAAAAATCTGAAAGTGGAATTTATTAATAGTTTAGATGTCTTAAAAATTGACGTTTTAATGAAATTTTCCGCCCCAATTATTTTGTTTTTAGGTATACCAAGAATATTCATTTAGTCTATGTGAAAAACGTGTTGAGTAATCAAAAACTGTGAAACTTTCTTAAAATAATCTCTTGTTCTTAAATTTTCACAAATACAAATGAAACTCTAAAAGTACGATTTTTCCTAAATTTCACAATTTGAAATTATTTGTTAAATCATAAAATTGTTTAACGGTATTTCAGCATTTGAAAAAGTATTATTGAATTTCATTCAGAATCAATATCATAAAATATGGAGAAAAGAAATTTTATTTAACATTTTAAGATGCAAATTGAAGAATTTAATAAAATTTCAATATTGTTTAAATTTTAACTTCTTCATTATTGTGAAAACCGTTTAATAAAAAAATTTTAACTTCGAAAAATACGCTTTCTTATATTTCACATTACAAATTTAAACTCTTAAAAACGATTTTCCTACATTTCAACATTTAACTGATGGTATAGTCTTAATCAATGAGTGTTTTAACTTTTCAGCAATTCGAAAAAATAATGTGATATCATTGAAATGCAATAACAAAAAAGGAAACGAATTATTAATAGATATCCAATACTCTGAAATTAGTCAATTATAATTATATGATCTATTTTATTATATCATATACAAATATTTCAATTAGTTTGTGAAAACCTGATTTTAATAAAAAATTTTTAACATTCTAAAATTACGCTTACTCGGTGTAAATTTCACGACTCCCAATTTAAAACTCTAAAGATACCGATGTTTTCCCAAGAATTTCAAACATTTGAAAAATATTTGGGTAATCTAAATGGCCTTCTTTTACGGATCTTCAGCGATTTGAAAATAATGTGTCATTGAAAGCAATTTTCAAAAATCAAAAGCGAAATTATATAATAGTTTTAGGTTGTCTTGAAATGACGTTTTAATTGAAATTTCAATAATTGTATTTATATACCAAATAATTAGTTGTGAAAAACCTGATTTAATATATAAATAATTTATAAATTTCTAAAATTACGTCTTTTCTTAAATTTGCGACATTACCAATTTAGGACACTTAAAAGTACATTTTTCCTAAATATCATCAAACTATTTGAATCTTATTTTTCGTAACTCTTAAAATTTGATTTTAAACGGATTCTTGCTTGAAAAAAAATGTTTACATTGAAATTGCAATTTTAAAAAAGCAGAAAAAATTTATAATTGTTTACGGTCTAAATTGACGTTTTAATGAAATTTCAATATTCGTTTTAATATACCAAATATTTCATTAGTTGTGAAAATAAAAACGTATTTAAATAAAAAACTTTTATTTTTAAAAATTACGCATTATCTTAAATTTTCTTATTACGAATTTAGAACTCTAAATGTACGATTTTCTAAAATTCAAATTTGAAATTATTTTAAAACTTAAAATGAGTTTTAAAAGGTATTTCAGCATTGAAAAAAAAGGTTTCATGAACATGGCAAATTCAAAAGGCTGAGAAGGTGAATTTATAATATTTTAATGTCTTATAATTTGACGTTTTTTAATGAAATTTTCAATATTATGTTTTTACTATACCAAAATAGTTCAAGTGTGAAAAGCGTGTTCATATAAAAATTTTAACTTTCCAAAAATTACAATACCCGAATCACACATTACAACATTAGAACTCTTAAAAAGTACGATTTTCTTCCAATTATAACCATGAAAGTTATTTGTTAATTTCTATTACATTGAGTTTTACGGTATTTCGAGCAATATTTGAAAAAATAATGTGGTTCATTGAAATGCAATTCAAAAAGCAGAGAAGAGAAATTATTAATTGTTTAAGTGTCTTAAATTGACGTTTTTTAAGAAATTTCAATATTTGTTTTTAATGTGAAAACCTGTTTTTTATTTCATTAGTTTTGAAAACTGTTTTAATAAAAAATATCTTCATCTTAAAATTAAGATTTTTCTTAAATTTTACATTACATATTTTAAAACGCTTATAAAATGTACGATTTTACCATAACCATGTTCGATACATTTCGAATTATTTGTACAATCTTAAAATTGAGTTTCTAACGGCCTATTTCAGCCCATTCTGAAAACAATAATTGTGTTTCATTCAAGCTGCTATGTTCAAAAGCTAAAAGGTGAATTAATAAATTAGTTTAGTAGTCTTATTTAAAATTGACATTTTTAATGAAATTTTCAATAATTGTTTTGTAATTACCAAATTTTCATTAATTGTTGATAAATACTTGTTTAGTAAAAAAAATTAACTCCTTAATTACTACTTTTTCTTAAATTTTCACATTACAAATTTATAACTCTTAATAAGTACGATTTTTTCATAAATCGTCAACATTTGAAATTATTTGTTAAACCTTAAAATTGAGTTTTAACGGTATTTTCTAGCATTTGAAAAAAATAATGTGTTTTCATTGAAATGCATTTCTATAAGCAGAATAAGAGAATATTCACCATATAATTTTAGGCTGTTCTTAAATTGAACGTTTAATGAAAGTTCAATATTTGTTTTTATTATTACCAAATATTTCATTAGTGAGAAAACCTGTGCTCTAATAAAAAATTTAACTTCTTAAAATTACGTTTTTAGCTAATATTTTGAAATTTTTTAATAAAAACTTCTTAAAAGTACGATTTTTCTAAATTTCACATTGAAAATTAATTTGGTAATTCTGTAAAATTGAGTTTTAACGTATTTTCAGCATTTGAAAAAATATGTTTACATTGAAATGCAATTCAAAAAGCAGAAAAATTTATTATTATATGTAGGTGTCTTAAAATGACTGTTTTAAATGAAAAAAAAAAAACAAAAAAAAAAAAAAATAAACCAAGAACAATAAAATAAAAAAAAAAAAACAAAAAAAAAAAAAAAAAAAAAAAAGAATTTTCAATAATGCACATATTTTTTATACAAATATTTCATTAGTTGTGAAAACCGTTATGTAATAAAAAATTTTAACTTCTAAAAATTACGCTTTTTCTTAAATTTTCCATTACAAATTAGAACTCTTAAAAGTACATTTTCATAAATTTCAACATTTAAATTATTGGTAAAATCTAAAGATTGAGTGTTAACGTATTTCGAGCATTTGAAAAAAAATAATGTGTTCATGAAATGCTATTTCAAAAAGCAGAACACTGATTCTTATTAGATGCTCGTGTTATCAGTAGAATTTTTGGAAGGAAAGTGGAGTCCTTTGTTTTATATACCCAGAATAATTTCGATAGTTCGCTGAAACCTTTGTTTTAATTAAAAACATTCTTAACTTCTAAAATTACGCTGTTTTAATTTACGTTTTCACATTACAAATTTAGAACTCTTAAAAGTACGATTTTTCATAATTTTTTAAAACATTAATTATTTTTTTTAATAATTTTAAATTGAGTTTTAACGGTATTTCAAGATTTGAAAAAAAAAAGTGTTGCATTGAAATGCAATTTTCATAAAGCAGAAAAGCGAATTTTATAATAGTTTTAGGTGCTAAAATTAAAGTTTTTAATGAAATGTCAATATTTGTTTTAATACAAATGAAATAGTTTCAATTAGTGTGAAAACCAGTTTAATAATAAAATTATAACTTTAAAATTATCGGCTTGTTCTTAAATTTTTTCACATTACAAATTGATAACTCTTAAAAGTACGATTTTTCCTAAATTTCAAATTATTTGGTAATTATTTGTTAAACATTAAAATTGAGTTTTTAACAGTATTTTCAGCATTTGAAAAAAATAATGTGTTTCAATTAAATGCAATTTAATTTCAAAAACTAGAAAAGAGAATTTATTAATTGTTTTAGGTGTGTTATATTAAATTGACGTTTTTTAATGAAATTTCAATATTTGTTTTTATATACCAAATATTTCATTAGTTGTGAAAACCTGTTTTAATAAAAAATTTTAACTTCTAAAATTACGCTTTTTCTTAAATTTTCACATTACAAATTTAGAAACTATCTTAATAAGTACGATTTCTTCCTCCAATTTCAAACATTTGATAATTATTTGGTAATTCTTAAATGATTATTATACAGGAAACTAAATTGAAAACAACGAAATAACAATAATACAAAGTACACTTGCCCTCGGAAAAAAACTCGCTTAATTTAACGGTATTTTGCAAATGCAATTTCAAAAAGCAGAAACCGAATTTATAATAGTTTATAGGTGTTCTTAAATGACGTTAAATGAAATTTCAATATTTGTTTTTATATACCAAATATTTCATTAGTTGTGAAAACCTGTTTTAATAAAAAATTTTAACTTCTAAAATTACGCTTTTACTTAAATTTTCACATTACAAATTTAGAACTCTTAAAAGTACGATTTTTCCTGAAATTTCAACATTGAAAACTATTTGGTAATTCTAAAATCTGAGTTTCTACGGGAATGCCTTCAGCTTTGAAAAATAATTGTTAATTGAAATTGCAAGGTAAGAAGACAGATTAACGCGAATTATATTAATAGTTTATGGTCTTAAATTAGACGTTTTTTAATGAAATTCAATATATTTTTTATTACCAATATTTCATTAGGTGTATTGAAAACCTGGTTTTAATATAAAATTTATAACTTCCAAAATACGTTTTTTCTTAAATTTTTAAAATAAAAAAATTAATTTTAAAAGTACAATTTTTTCCTAAATTTCAACATTTGAAAATTATTTTGGTAAATCTTAAAATTGCGTCTTTAATGGTATTTTCAGCATTAATAAAAATAATGGTTTCATCGTTAAATGCAATTTCAAAAAGCAGAAAAGAGAATTTTTTATTTTTTTTAGTGTCTCTTATGGACGCTTTTTTAAATGAAATTTTCAAGATATTTGTTTTTATAACCAAATATTTCATTAGTTATTGTGAAAACCTGTTTATAAAAAATTTTAACTTCTAAAATTACGCTTTTTCTTAAATTTTCACATTACAAATTTAGAACTCTTAAAAGTACGATTTTTCCTAAATTTCAACATTTGAAATTATTTGGTAATTCTAAAAATTGACTTTTTACGGGATTTTCAGATTTGAAAAATAATGTGTTCATTGAAATGCAATTTTAAGCATATAAGCGAATAATATTAATAGTTTTATTGTGTCTTAAATTACGTTTTTAATGAAATTCAAATATTTGTTTTATATACCAGAATATTCATTAGTTGTGAAAGATATCCTGTTTTTAGTAAAAAAATAGTTACACTTCTAATAATTACGCTTTTCTTATATTTCTTACATTACAATATTTAAAAATTCTTAAAAGTACGTTTTTCCTAAATTTCAACATTTGAAGTTATTTTCGTAAATCTGAAAATTGAGTTTTAACGGTATTTCAGCATTTGAAAAAAAATAATGTGTTACCACAATGCAAGATTAAAAAGCAGAAAAGTAGAATTTACGTGAGAATTACATGTCTTAAAATACGTATTTTAATGAAATTTCAAGATTCGTTTTTAATACCAAAAATATCATTAGTTGTGAAAAACCTGTTTAATAAAAAAACGTTGCTTTGGCAAGCTTTTTCTTAATTTTCTTATTTTGCCCCCTTTAGAACCGTAAAATACGATTTTTCCTAAATTTTCAACATTTGAATTATTTGGTAAATCTTAAAATGAGTTTTTAAGATATTCAGCATTTGAAAAAAATAATGTGTTCATTTGAAAGCATTTCAAAAGCTGAGAAGAATTATAATAGTTTGAGATGTATTAATTAGACGTTTTTAATGAATTTCAATATTTTTTTTAGTATACCAAAATATTTCTATTTAGTGTGAAAACCTGTTTTAATAAAAAATCTTAATTCCAAAATTACGCTATCTCTTAAATTTCACTTTACAAATTTAGAACTCTTAAGTAACAGATTTTTCCAAATAACAGTTGAATTATGTGAATCCTTAATGAGTTTTTAACGTATGTGTCAGCGAGTTTGAAAAAAACTCAATCCGCGTGGGTTTGAGCATGGAAAAAGCAATTGTTACAAAAAGCAGAAAAAAGTAGAAATTTTATTTAATTGTTTTAAGCTCTCTAAATTTACGTTTAATTAATGAAATTCTCCAAGTTTTGTCTCTACTATACCAAATGTTTCACGTAGTTGTTGAAAACCTGTTTAATAAAAATTTTAACTTCCTAAAATTTAAGTTTTTCTTAAAATTCACATTACAAAATTAAAACTCTTATATAGACGCATTTTCATAAATGTTAACATTTGAAATTATTTGGTAAATCTTAAATATGAGTTTTTTACGGTATTTTATAATTATTAATTTATGAAAAAAAAATGTGTTTATTAAAATGCTATTTCAAAATAGCTGAAAGAGCGGGAATTTATATAATATTTTATGGTGTCATTAAATTGACGTGTTTTAATAATTTCAATATTGTTCGGTTTTATGATACCAAATTTCATTTCATCTGCCTGAAAACCTGTATTATTAAAAAAAATTATAACTTCTTAAATTACTCTTTTTCTAAACTTTTCACATTACAAAATTTAGAACTCTTTAAAGTACGATTTTTTTCTAAAACTTATAACATTGAAATTATTGTGTATTATCCTAATAATGAGTTATTTAACAGGTATTTTCATCATTTTTTGAAAAAAATAATGTGTTTCACCTGAAATGCAATTTCAAAAAGCGAAAAGAGAATTTATTGTTATTAGGTGTCTTAAAATGACGTTTTTAATGAAATTTCAATATTATAGTTTTTATATACCAAATATTTCATTAGTTTTTGAAAATCCTGTTTTAATACAAAAACTCTTTTAACTATCTAAAAATTACTTGTTGCTTATATTTTCACATACAATTTAGGAACTTCTTAAAAGTTACCGACTTTCCTAAATTTCAACATTTCAGAAATTATTTGGTAAGTCTTAAAATTGAGTTTTTAACGTATTTTCAGCATTTGAAAAGCTCAATAATGTGTTTTCTGAAATGCAATTTCATAAAAGACAGAAAAGAGACTTTATTAATAGTTTAGGTGTTTTAAATTGACGTTTTTTCCATTGAAATTTCAATCATTTTGTTGTTTTATACCAAATATTTTCATTTAGTTGTGAAAACCTGTTTTTTAATATAAAATATTATTTTGAACTTTAAATAATTTACGCTTCTTCTTAAATTTTCACATTACAAATTTAGAACTCTTAAAAGTACGATTTTCATAAATTCAACATTTGAAATTGAAACATCTTAAAATTGAGTTTTTAACGTATTTTCAGCATTTAAAAAATAAATGTGTGTTATATTGAAATGCTATTTCAAAAGCAGAAAAGGTGAATTTATTAATCGTTTTAGGTGTTTTAAATTTAACGTTTTTAATGAAAATTTCAATATTGTTTTTATACCAAATATTTCATAGTGTGAAAACCGTTTAATAAAAATTAACTGTCTAAATACGCTTTCTTAAATATTTCCACTGTACAATTTCAGAGACTCTTTAAAAGTACGATTTCCATAATTTCCCAACATTTCAATTATTTTTTAAATCAAAATTGAGTTTTTAACGGTACCTTATTCAGCATCTTGAAAACTACATTTGTGGCTTGAAATGCGATTTCCATAAATCCAGAAAACGAATTTATTAATAGTTTAGGTGTCTAAATTGACGTTTTTTGAATGAAATTTCAATATTTGTATCCTTTTCCACCAAGAATTTCATTAGTTGTGGAAACCAGTTTTAATAAAAAAATCGATTACTTGTAAATTGAAATTTCAAATTTGTCTTTACAGTTACAAAATTTAGACTCTTAAAAGTACGATTTTTTTCCTGAAAATTTCAACATTTGAAAGTTAGGTGGAAAATCTTATAATTGAGTTTTAACGGTATCTTCAGCATTTGAAAAAATAAGTGTTTCATTGAAATGCGCGAATGTCCAAAAAGCAGAAAGAGAATTTATTAATTGTTTTAGGTGTCTTAAATTGACGTTGTTTAAGGAAATTTCAATATTTGTTCTCTTCATATACAAATATTTTCATTAGTTGTGTAATAACCTGTTTCTCATAAAAAATTTTAACTCTCTTAAATTGTACGCGTCTTCTGAAAATTGTTCACATTCACAAATTCTAGAACTTTAAGCCACGGGCGAAAACATTTTTAGTTCCGGGTAGAACTCCTTACTTTTCATTTAGTTTCGGAAAGAAGATTGTTTATTTTGTTCTCACTTAACCTGAATACATCCTCCATTCAAGTGCTTTTGGAAGTTTATCTCATTCTCGGATTGTCGGAATTCTGCAACTTGGACCAAACTAAAGTTAACTAAACTCTCAGGGATATTAAGGTCGTCAAGTAAAATCCAAGCTGAGTATTTCGTTTATGGTTTTGCATCATTCATCCCATTTTTTTCATACCACACCATCTTGCTTCATCATTTCATGGTGTCACTTCGGATGGTCTTTGTTGGATTACATTTGAATCAGCGAACTACTCTTCTGATTTTCTGTAGATGAGTCGTTACTCATAACTGTAAATATTATAAATAAATATAAGAAAAGTTCGTTTATTCATTTGTCGGTTGAATCCTTGGTTTGTAATAGTAACTAACTGTAATAAATGCAGAGATACCACATACATTATCTCTCGAGTCCGTACATAATCTTTCAGATACATACATAATCTTTCGGACACATACATAATCTTTTCCCCTGATGTTTGATTGGCCGTTAGCCATATTAGCCTAACCTAATTGAGTTTTTATCTTTATACGTCTCTTCAATTTCTCACCGTCTCTGAGCTCTGTCTCGTATTTCAATGGTGTTTATATAGGTTAGAAACTTTTTGGGACAAATTAGCTCTTCTTCGGGTATTTACTGTTATAGGGTTTCCTCGGACGCCATTAGACTCTTCAGATTTACATGGAATACAGCATCCTGCCACCGCTCTCCTTAACAGCGTACCCATGAGGGTACTCGGAAGATTGGTTCGGGGTATGTGAAAATAATATTGCTAATGGTGAAAAACACGAAAAAATGAAGGAGTGGAAAAACTAACCATTAATCATATGGCGGGATTACACATGTGTCCTCCCCTCATTTATTAAGAGCCATGTTTGAAGACTTGTACATCATGATGAATTATTATAATTATTATGAACTTTCATTTTAAGTTAATGTGGTTATAAATTACTTTAAGTTTTTATTGTTTTGATGTTAGACTATTATAAAAATTGAAATAAATTGTAAAATCAAAAATAAAAGCCTATGTCATTAATTTGAGCCATTTGATTACTTAGCTAACTCTAAGAATATAATTATCTAACAAAAACAAATTTTTGCATGAAGGGATGGGTGGGTGGTGGTACTAATACATGATAAGCCTAATCAAGGGGTACGGGAAAGGAAAAAGGTTGGGATGCGCTGCTCTAGGGGACTGGCGCAGTCTCAATAGGCCCATGTGGCTTCTTACATCTCTATACTATACTTTTAATGTTTTTAAAAATTCTCACCATCATAGTGCAAATGGCGTTAGAAGATTCAGTCTTAGGCTAAGCCTATGATTTACCCGACAAAGTTAAAAATTGACATATTAGCCTAATGAATCAATATATTATATTGCTGTATAACCATAAACACCAATTATAGCTGCACATATAAAGAATATAAACAAATAAATTAACGAGCCAAATTATTATCACAGATCGAGCAATATCATAGTGCATAGATCATAGGCTAGTAAAGACGCTAGCTTAGGGATGATAGATAAAATATCGATTATTGAAATAATCGAACGAATTATTTAAATATTTACACGCTATCAATATATCCATATTATTTATTTTTTTCAATAATTTTAAATAAATATTTTAATTAAATTCTTCGACCAAAGATTTTAGCTTTTTAACAAAGATGTTATATATAACTAGATAATCAATATTTCTTATAATAATATAATAATAATATAATATAATATAATATAATATAATATAATATAAATATAATTAATATAATATAATATAATATTATAATATACAAATATAATATATATATAATATATATATAAATAATAATAATATATAAATAATATAATAATATATATATATTATATATATATATATATAATATATATATATATATTATACTATATAAAATATATATATTATATATATTATATATATATATATATATATATATATATATATAATATATATATATATATATATATATATATATATATATATATATTAATATAGTTATATATATATATATATATATACAATAGGTACATGTTATCGCGATAAATTATCGCGATAATTTCTCGCGATTAAGGTTTGGGTTATTGTTCTCGATAAAATTTTTACCCGATAATCGGTATCGCGAATAATTTTTGTCTCCAACTACGATACTATATGGCGTAATTATCGCGGAAAACGGTTTCGGGTTATCTGCTATGCGCAAATCATCTTTTTATCCCTGATGGGTATACGGATACTCTTTCTGTATATTATATACTATATTATATATATATATATATATATATATATATATATAATATATAATACTACTATATAATATATATATATATATATATATTATATATATAAATATATATATCTTATATAATAAATATATATATATATATATATATACATAGGTGGGCGTTATCGATAAATTTTCGCGATAATTTATCGCGATAACGGTTTTGGGTTATCTGTTATCCGAATAAAACTTTTTACCGATAATCGGTATCGCGATAATTTTTGTTCGCAAACTACGATATCTTATATGGCGATAATTTATGCGAAATAACGGTTATGGTTAAACTGACATCCGATAAAATATTCTTAATCAATAAATGGGTATCGCGATACTTTTTTTTATATATATATACTATATTATATATATACTATATATATTAATATATTAATTAATATATATATATATATATTCATATATATATATATATATATATATATATAATATATATATATTATATATATATATATATAATATTATATATATATAATATATATATATTAAATTTCCGTCTAAAAGTGGAGTGTGTGCCTATGTAACATTAATACTCCTGTAACACGTCCTCGTGAATCTCGAATCTCCTAACTTCGATATGCTCTGTGGCTCAAAATCTTTCTTCCTTCTACTACAATAATCTTGTGCTATCTGCTACTGTTCTCCTAACAGAACAGAATTTTCAAACTCTTTCTTTGAATATCTTACTACCTCTCACTAGACTGTTATATCTTCACATCCAAATACTGAGGTCCTCTATTTAGGGGATTTCAATGTACACAACACTGAATGGTTGGGGTCCTCTCATACTGATTTAGGTGGGGAGGAGGCCGAATCATTCAGCATTCTCAACGATCTGGAGCAACTAGTCAAAGTCCGGATCGTACCAACCAATTCTTGAACACACTTCACCTATGTTTCACCACTAGTCCTTCTCTCTATAAATACACACCTTCGCTTTCCTACTGGTAAATCTGAATACAACCTTATATCTCGTAATTTTAATACTTTCTCTTCCAACAGCCCCATCCTGCCCTTAAGCGTTTTTTTCTGGCACTTTGATCGGGCTGATTGGGGACCTTGCGTTGCTTCTACGCTAAGTATAATTGGAATAATGTTTTGACTCTGATGAAGCTTCGGCTTCTGCCACTAAAGTGGGAGCTGTAATCGTTGACGGGATGAGCAGGTTCATTCCTTCTTTGGAACTAAATCTTTTCTCTCTCATAAATCCCATGGCTTCGATCGTGGCTTGTTCTCTGGCCATTCAGGCTAGAGACCAGCGAAGCGCGTATCGAGTGGAAAATTCTCGTTCATCGCCTATCACATTCTCGGCTAATTTTTATTCAGCTAGAAATCGATTGCAGGGTACTCTTCGACGAGCAAAGCGGGCTTTCATAAAACGAAAGTGCGCTAACCTCCTTGGCTCTCCTACTGAGAAATCTTTCTGGACTCTTACCAAAAACATCTCTAACAACTTCTGTAAAAATCTTGCCTGCTTCCTCCTCTTATTCGATATATGATGGCTCTGTTGCTCAACTCTTAAACAGCTGAAAAAGGCTCATCTCTTCGGCTCCTATTTTTTCCTCTACTCAACCTGGACGATTCTTGGCATTCCTCATCCTCCTCCTTTCCTCCTCTCCAGGTGTCTATTTGATTACATTTGATCGGCTGCATGGGCTCCTGAGATCTACGAACGTTAGGAAGGGCGGTGGCCGGATGGCATTCTCCCCGAGTTTTGAGGGAGTGTGCTTCCGAGCTGGCCCTCCCCTCTGGTTCAACTATATTCTCTATGTTTCAATATACTAACACTTTACCTCAGTGTTTGGAAGCACGCACATGTGCAACAGCTATTCCGAAAAAAGGAAGCCGCTCTGATCGCTTCTAAATATCATCCAATAGCTCTCATACTCTGTATTCTATCTACAGATCTTTGAAAAAACCCTTTCTTAACTCTCACTTCTTAGACCATCTGAATCTCTCCTTCTCTTCTTTCCGATCGCCAGTACTGCTTTTGGCGTTCGAGGTCTGCTGGTGATATACTTTCTATTTAACCGATTTATGGTTTTTCCGCCCTTAGGAAATACGGGAAGACTTGCGTGGTGACGCTTGACATATCCAAAGATTTTGACCGGGTATGGCACGCGTCACTTCTCTCCAATCTCCCCTCCTTCTGGTTTCCTCCCTCTCTTTGCTTACTTACTGTCTAGTTTTTCTTTCAAGTTGCTCATATAGCTGTGTTGAATGGAGTGACTTCCTTCTTCTTTTTTCTGTCAATAGTTGGTGTTCCTCAGGTTCTTCTATCGTCCTACTTTTTCTTACTTTTTAATTAATGAATCTCTCCCTTCACATCTAACTCTTATCCACTCATATGCCGATGACTCGACCCTTCATTCTTCAACTCATTTCAATTCTGCTCCTTCTTTTACTTCTAGAATTGCCTCTCGTCTTAATCTTTCCGATTCTATTCTCGCTGATCTGGATAGAATTTCCGATTGGGGTCTTTTACCTTGTGAAATTCAATTCTTTAAAAAACTCACTTCTACAAATCTCCCTCTTAAAAACACTTCTTCTAACTTTCTATATCTTTCGACGGTTCTCTCATCCCTCCTGTTAAAAATATAAACATCCTTGGCCTTCAACACATAAAACAAAAAAATGTCTTGGAAACCTCAACATCACAGTGGTTGCTAGGGCGGGCCTCAAAGAAACTGGGAGTTCTGTTTAGACTGCGAGATTTTTTCTCTTCTCAGTTACTCCAGCTATAAAAGGGTCTCATCCGTCCTTGTATAGAGTACTAATGTTCTCATATCTGGGGGGGCCTCTGGTTTCAAGCCGACTTATTGGAACAGGGTCGGTCCAAAAGTCAAAAGGCCTTTATAAACTGTTTTGTATTTTCCATTCATTGACCTTCTTTCTTTTGGCGGAGCGATTGTTTGTAACTTTATCTCTTTCTGTAGGTACCGTAGCGGCCAGGTTGGTTGGGGAACTTTCCCTCGCGTACCACCCACCTTACGACGCCTTCTTACACAAGGGGTGCTGTGGTCTGCGCACGCGAGTTTTCTGTAGATTATTGGTAACTCCCAGGCTAGTTCGCGTGTGTGTTTCCTTCTTTTTCCTGCACTCTGTTCTCGTGGAACTCTTTCCATCTTCTGTGTTTCCTGCCTTAAATTTAATTCCCTCACTTTAAAGCCCTCGTCTGTGCTCATCTGCGTAATTTGCGTTAGCGGATGAAATTTTGGCGTGCGACACTCCCTCCCTGAATAGGTCTCCTGCCCGTGAGTGGTAGTGACAACTGAAAAACTGGTGCAAGAAAAAAAATTATATTATATATATATATATATATTATATAATTATAATATATATATATAATATATATATATATATATAACTTATAATATATATATATATATATATTATATATATTATATATATATAATCTATATTATATATATATTCTTATATCTATATATATATATATATATATATATATATATATTATATATATATATATATATTATATATATATATATATATATATATATATATTTATATATTGACTTATGTCAGAATACTGCTAGCAGTAACAATCAAATTAAAATATTAGCGAGACGTTATTTCAATTCTTTATATCTTTTTTTAACTTTTAGCTAATGCAGAGTAATGCTTCCATTTTAAAACTAGTTAATAATATTTTCTTTTTTCAATTATTATCGGTCATGGCAATCCAGTTCGCCGTTGCACTGGAATCAAATCAAGGGAAACAGTGCTTATCTGGGCTTACCTGATCCCCCACCTCTCATTGTGACTCAAAAAAGCTGATTGACTTGAAGACCAATGCCAATCTCCATTCTGCAACCCTTTGGTCAATAGCCTCCTTGACGTCATAGAAAGAGGTTTCTCAGCACCTTTGAAGGTGAGATGAGTACCTTCTGGCCACTGCCTTCCAACCCAAGTTTCGCCTGATGTGATGAGGCTTTTGAAGAAACATGGCAAAGCTCGGGTCAAGGCCCTGATGGAGAAGAAGGTAGAAGAGTTATTGTGGCGTACCGAACTCGAGAAAGTCACCAGTACCAGCAGCAGCGAGGGAAAGGACATGGAAGAGAAGGACTATCTACTCAGATCTGCTGATGCTGGAATGATTTTACACTGAACGTACTCAAGGTCCAACGTCAATCAAAAAAACTCCAGAGTAATGCTCTCACTTGTAAATAAATGGCTGCAGGCGAAATCGACAGACACCCTGTCAGACCTAGCTTTTAAAATGAGAAGGTGCTCATTGATCTCTTTATAAGGTGCAATACTGCAATGCCGTTCTAGCCGCTGCGCGTGGAAGCGATTGTTCTCCTTGCAAAGATATCTCAAAAGCAAAGACGGAAACTTTTAGATGAAAACTGTCACAGATGAAAACTTTAATATGCTCATCATGTTTATGAAGGGGAACATACAAATGCTTCAGAAGGCCATAACCTAGTATTTATATTTTGCTGCTTGAAATAAATTGTAAATCACTAATTCTTTGATTTCATTTCAAAATCCTTTTAATTAACCTTTATCTTTGGCTTTTTTACATACATTAGAATTATAACATCATAGCAAGTTCAAATATAATTTAATTATAAAAACACCGAAGAGCTCAACGCGCCGTACTTCAACCTCTACAACAAGAACTATTCCAAAGTTTTACAAGTTATATAAAGCAAGTAGAAATTGCCATATTTTCTGGGTACGTGTTGGTAAAGAAATTTATATTTATATTATAATTTAATTTATAAATGGTGAAAACAAGATGTAATACAAATTCTATTTTTTAACATTTTCTTAAAACAAGTCGTGTTTTTTTTAACATTTATTTATAATAAAATAAAATACCATAAAAATTTTGGATTTATCGATTTATCGGTTATGCCTTAATCGCGATATTCTTATCAGAGTTTATCGGAAAATATATCGGTTATCGATGTAAGGTTTTCCTTAATGTTTTTATCGGCTTATCTCGATAACATTTTTCGTTATCGTGCCCACCTATGTCTATATATATATATAGTATATATATATATATATATTATATATTATTATATATATATATAATATATACTATATAATATATATTTATATTATATATTATATATATTTTATAATGATATTTTCTAACGTATAGAAATCTATTTAAGATAATCGTCACCTGGCAACTCTTGCCAGGCCAGTGGCGTCATAATGAGTAAACCTTTTAATTAAAACTTCTAAAAGTTATACGTTTTCCAGCGCTTTTGTCGGGGATTTTTTTTATTTTACGCTTATTAGTGTACTGAATGTAGCACTAAGCTTTTTTCAAAATTATCAGGTCATGGCCAGTCGCCGCGTTGCAAGCAATGAATCCAAATCCAAGGGCAGAAAGTGCTATCTTGGGACTGCTGATTCCCCTCAATTGTAGCTAGCTTAAAAAAAAAAAAAAGCTGATTTGATCTTGAGACCAATGCCAAATTTTCGTTATGCGACCACTCTGGTCATACCCTCCCTTGACGGCATACGACAACAAGAGGTTCTCCAGCAATTTGAAGAAATGAGGAGTACCTTTGGCCACTGGCCTTCTCACCCCAAGTTTCTTCTGATGTGGATGAGCGGCTTTTTGCAGAAAACAATGGCGCAAAAGTTCAGAGGTCAAGGCCCTGAATGGAGAAAGAAGGTGGAAGAGCTTATTGCGGCTTACGCAGGAAGCTCGAAGAACGCCTAACAGTACAAGGCGCAGTGAGGGGACGGAATGGAAGAGAAGGACTACTACTCAAGACATCTGTGAAGCTGATGATTGCACTGACTACTCAAGGTCAACGTTCATAAAGATCAATCATAGTAAAGCTGCTCTCATTAATAAATAGAATGACTGCAGGCGAATCGACAGAAAAAAACCCCGCCCTGTACATTCTGGCCCCTGCCTTCCATACCTCAAGTTTTTTCGCTGATGTGGACTGAGGGCTTTTTTGAAGAAACAATGGCGAAAATGTTAGAGGTCAAAGGCTGAGGGACGAAGAAGGTGGAAGAGTTATTGCGGGGTACCGAACTCGAGAACGCCAACAGTACCAGCAGCAGCAAGGGAGAGGACATGGAAGAGAAGGACTACATACTACTCAATCATCTGTGATTGATTACACTTAACTAACTCAAGGTCAACGTTATCAAAGATCAATCATAAAGAGTAAAGCTGCTCTCATTGTAAATAAGTGCTGCAGGCGAAATCGACAGACAGCCTCTGTCAGACCTAGCTTTTTAACAATGAGAAGGTGCTCACTGATCTCTTTATAAGGTAAGGTACAATACTGCAATGCCGTCTAGCGTTGCGGTGGAGCGATTGTTCTTCCTTGGCAAAGATATCTACAGAGAGAGGAATTTCTCTGTCAGTTGAAACTTTAATATGCTCAAGTTTATGAAGGGGAAAATACAAATGCTGCAGAAGGCCAGAAACTAGTATTTTTTTAATGAATTTATTGATAAATTGTTAATTAACTAATTCCTTTTGGATTATCATTTCAAATTATTTATTACTTTATCTTTGAACTTTTTACATACATTTAGAATCTATGAACCTCAGAGCATAAATTAGAAATAAAAATTTTATTATAAAAAAAGCGGAACACTGAGAAGCAAAGGGAAAAAAAAATTAAATTTTATTTTAAATAAGATCTCCACAGTTTGCAAGTTATATAAATAAGCAAGTAGCAACATTCCCATATTTTTTGGGTACGTGTCGGTAAAGAAACTGAAAATTTTATATTATAATCTATAAAATAGTTGAAAAGAAGATGTAATAAATTTATTTTTAACATTTCTATAAACCAAAGTCGTGTTTTTTTTTTTTTAACATTTTATTTATTAACTAATGAAATACATAAAAATTTTGATTTATCGATTTATCGGTTATCTCGCCTTATCGGCGATATTTTTATCACGAGTTATTGGATATCGGTTATCGATTGATAATGTTTTCGTTATCGTTTATCGGTTAACTCGAACCCTAACCTTGTGATTCAATACCATATATATGTAATATATATATATATATATGAATATATATATATATATATACTATATATATAATATATTATATATATATATTTATATATATATATATATATTATATATATATATTATATATTATATATTATTATATATTATATTTATATATATAGGCACTATATATATAATGTTATTATATATTAATATATATTACTAATATATATATTATTTATTTAATATTATTATTAATTAATATATATTATATTTTATATTAATAATAATATATTATAATATAATATTTATATATTAATATATATATATATAATATATATATATTATATATATATACTATATATTATATTATTTAGTATATATATATATATTATTATATATATAATATATATTTACTTATATATATATAATAATTAAATAATAAATAATAATATAATAATAATATAATAATAATATATAATATAATATATATATATAATATATATATATAATATATAATATTATATATATATATATAATATATAATATAAATAATAATATTTAATAATAATAATATAATATAATTATAATATATAAATATAATAGTAATCATTCGATCCTATATATCATATCGGCATATTTGATTTTGGACTTGAAATCTTTTAAAAAGTTTGTGA
>JABUQX010080761.1:0-22500 GCA_015478945.1 Trachelipus rathkii
AAAAACGTAATAACTAATTTAATGTAAGGATGAGGAAAATTCATTCAGTGTGGTAAATGTGTAAGTCTGTATTTCCATATACTCTATACAAAGGAAATGTTCCTTGTTTATAAACAGAACCTCTAGAAGGTAAGGCTATTCAAGTCGTTATAGAAACAATCATTAAAAAAACTCTCCCTCCTAACATAAAAAAAATTTGAAAAAATAAAAAGAATTACTTCAGAAAGGAGGAGGAGTATTCCTGCCAATTACTCTTCTCCGTTATAGCTCCCCTGGTAACTAAGTGGTTGTCCCCATAATGAAGAAGGTTGCTTCACAAAAGAAAAAGAGAAATGAGTATTGAAGAAAATTATGAACCAACTAGTGATGCGAATATCTGACAACCAAAAAAAGCAACAACAACAACTGATGAGACATCGTTTCCGAGATCAAAAAGCTACGACTGCAGCTATGAAAGTAAAAACTCAATATACACAGATATTACAGCCCAATGCATCGACATTACAACCTCTTTCACATTCACAACAGTTGCACCAGCAGAATCCATATATTGTTAACGAATCATTATCTTTTCAGCAACTTCTACCTCATAGCTTATATGATCCTAAAGTTGATCAGATAACAAAATACGAGAAAAGAAGTGTAACAGGTATTAATAAAAATCACATCTAACATCCATGAGAAAAACGATCTTATACCAAGTGCCAGTGAGAGAGAGAATTGAATAGATCTAAATGAGACTTGCACCCTAGACACTCCATCCTCTACGTATCCCTCTAAATCCTCGATGATGTAGATAATGACCCTATTAATGAAGAGGTAAATCTTGAAGTGAAAAAATGTAAGGAGAGAAGTGTTAAAATAATCCTAGAGGAGTCAAGCCTACTGACATTAATGAAGTGCGAAATCAGGCAAACGCATTAACTCATAACGATAGTTTGTAAGTACCTTTATCTTATGTGAAGATAGAAGCAGGACAGATCGTAATTGATGATAAAAAGTATTTAAAGGATCAAATATTGTGGAATTTGATGCGCTGATATTTTCTCTCATCGTATAGTGGAACGAGGCCCTGAAAAGGATGGATATGATCACACAAATCTATAGAACTTCAGACTATTAATTCCCCACAACTTTAATCTTAAATACAGCGCGATTAGCAGACTTAGATAATATCCCCATGACACCTAGACCTGATTCAAGTCCATCAGGCACTTCTTACGCGCATCAGATAAATTTAAACGTGTTAACCCGGAGAGGACGCTTCATACAATAAAGAAAACCAACATCTTAAATAATAGGCCTAGTTTGGATTAATATCGTAATTATGTTATTATTCATATATATATTTATTTAGTTGTAATGTTTGTGTATAAATAAAAGTATTTTAAATCTTTTTCTTGTTTCTTTATCGCTTGGGACCTTAATATCTACATTTTTGTACAAATATATTATATATATAATAAATATATTATATATATATTATTATATATATATATATATATATATTATATATATATAATATATATATATTATATATATATATATATATATATATATATATATATTTATATATTATATATATATTTCATATAGATTATATATAAGTTATATATAATATAACGCTTATACATACGTGGTCAGTTAGCCACATGGAGGCGAAGAGGTAGTTGATAAGTATTACTTCAATCTTGAGGGAGCCAAATAGTTTTGGGTTTCACTAGGTTTGCTTTAAGGTATCCTAATATTGAAGAAAAAAAGAGTTATAAAGCATATTAGAGGGTAAGAGTGCATTTATCTCTATCATAAATCACTGTAGAAATATAAAATTTCCTACACGGAAAACCATATCTTCCGCAGCTCGATAGCATATGGCAGTTTAGATTTATCGGAAATGAATAAATACAGCAGCTCTTATAATGAAGGCTTTCAATATATACTTTTACAATTGACGGTATACTCTAGATACTTGTGGTTGAAGCCAATAAAAGATAAAAGATCAGCTACAGTGCCGATGCTGTACTTGTAAATTATAGAGGCCGAGCGGGAGAAACACCTAAATCATTTTGTACAGATTCAGGAATGGATTCAAGGGGCGAGAGTTTATGAGCTGCTCTGGGAGTATAGGTATATCCGGCAAAGCTATTCACAAATACATTTTCCGTAAACAAAGAGCGTTAGCTATACTGTTGAGATATAGATGTCCATGCTATGTAGCTATTTAAAGCAAGTCAGCGAGCTATGCAATTAGGTCGATGTTTACTATACGCAATACTTTAAAATCATATTGAGAATATACTTGGACACGAGGAAGGAGAAGGCAACTTTGTTGTTAAAGAATCTATATATATCACGTCTTACCATTTATAGAAACTAATATCAATTGATAATAATGAGGTATGAATGTCAAAGATTAAGCCGGTAGAACCCATCATATACATGAAAAAGAAGAAAACTAGGCAGAAGATAAATGCACGATATAATGTCACGATCCGGAATAAAGGTGAATGACTATGTAAGTAGTATTCTCGAGAGCTGATAACAGGTTTAGAAAAGGATATGAACCAACGGATGGACTATCTGAAAGTTTTTAAAGTGCACAATATCCGACCATTCAGTCGTGATAGTTTAAAAGTTATATTATCTGAAAGATTTAAATGTGGAAAAAAATAAAAGAGCGGTGTATATAAACAAGACAACCACATAAAAGTAGGTTCAACTCCTGTAACTCATGAAATATAAAAATTGAAAAAATATTGGCTACGAGAGGCAAAGGGAAAAATAAACAGTATCTGGTGAAATGGAGGGGGTATCCCTGCTAAGTTTAATACTTATATAAAAGCAAGTGAAGTTAAGAATTATTAATCAGTTGTCATTACAATCATGGAGAGTGTAGACACTTTTATATTACTCTCGTCGTCTTCAAGCCCTCATTTTCTGAGATTTACGACATTCCATGATCATTAATAATACTCTCGGGATTTTACAACTGTGGTATCTTACATGAAAATCTCATTCAACTTAAAGAGAAGGAATATACCAAGCAGGATTCTGTGAAATGAATATTAAATACAGACATAGAAAATTTTCCTCACAACTTCCTATTCTTGATGTTGAAGTTATGTACTTGACAGAAGTGTAGGAACTGTCGTTGAACACAATATTACAAGTGAGAAAGTGAATAAACTCCGTGATCTGCCTAGGTCCAGGATGGTACAATAAGAAATACTTCTTTGAAGAAATTTACTTTGCGAGTGTCCAACATTTAAATCGGGTATGCCTGCTATTTGCTAGAATCATTTTAAACGTAATTTCTCATGTGGTTTAGATAATGAGTATTATGTGTAAGATCGGTATACAAAACTGAAATGCGTACCTATGAAGATATAAAGTAATAATATCTTTAAGCTCAAAAGTAAGTGTAAAACCTACGAGACCGTGACATGTTTTTTCTGAGACGTTCACCATGGCAATGGCAGCGAAAACATATTCGTAAACGTGATGCTGGCTGGATATACTTCATGAAATCCCTACTATGTTGAAGAGGGTTATACTATCTGTGGAGAATAACCCAATGACTCCACATGAACAAAAAGATGAAGCAGTTCGAGTACTGCATTATACATGCACGCCATCCGAGATGCTCAATCACCCATATGCGCTTATGTATATACAACAAATATAGTTTGATCATTACAATAGTGTAGGTTAATACTAAAGCTCACATTTATTAAGTAGTTAGTATATTTTTCGAGAGTAGATGAGTAAAGTTTATAACAATTCCCTTTATTTTTTGTTTCATTATCTACTCTCTCGTGAATAGTATTCAAATTTGCCTCTGATACGAGAAGCATATAAATAGTATGTAGAAGGAAATGGCCCTTCCCCTTTTACACATTACGGGTGCACATTGGATTTATTGTCATTAGTTTCATTATTTATGTAATATGAATATCATGTATTAACATTTAATTTACAGCATATTATGGATTATATATAAGTAGTGCTGATAGACAAATGAATATAAATTTACTTTATTGTTTACAATTCACTCTTAACTACTCTCGCAATGGGTAAAGATAATAATAAGAAAGACACTCCTGTAATAATAGACGACGAAGGATGATTTCAGAGGAATCAAAAATGCAGAGGGGGTATGGCCCTTGGTGATTTTTTTTGCCCAAGTCTATGGAGAATGCAAGGCCTCTATCTCAGCAGAAGAGAGTGGAGAATATTAATTAGGTACAAAAAAGCTTATAAGAACAGGTTTTTTTTCACATAATACTAATTCAAATATTGACATCTAGCAAGGAAATATCCTATACGGCATTAATAAAAGGCGTATTGGCCTAAAGAGTGAGAGAATGTTTTTTCAGAGGACACTGGTTTGGACAATGATGTTAATAGCGTAAAATAAGAGGCAAGTAAAATGTCAGTGATCAAATGGTCGAGGGACCCCCAGGAAAGATTGTCAATAAAAGAAAATAGGCTATAAAAGCGAAAAAATACTCACGAAGAATAAAACTCATATTGTTATGATATTTGCTTTAAAATTATTAACATACATAACATGATAAAACTTTTTAATAAAACGATGTGTGGTGTGTTTATAAGTAAAGCCGTTATTCAATGAAATAATATGTTCAATGTAATATCGACCTAAACCTCCGCACATACAGATGCATTTCCTTCATCCTTCTAAGTCCTGATTGTTGTTAAAGTGAGTGAATCTCTATTCCTCATGAACCCATCAACACAGGTTTACGTTAGCGAGATTCCAACTTTAATCAATTAATCCTTTGCATTCAATTACCAATACAAGATGTTCCTCTAGAGTTAAATATTCCAGGCACTTCTGATCAATACCTAAACCCCTCTAATGTGTTTTTAATGTTTTATATGTAAAAACGAAATTGATAAAACCTGATGGTACAGATCTCCTTCGGGTGATGACCAGTATAAGTATATACACATAATCAGATGTGTTCCACGTGTATACATTTTCACACAGGTTGAAAGTCTATGCTTAACGAGGAACTTCAACTAGGTGGCTTCAGCTGCTAAATTATCCTTAGAGAAGTTATATAGAAACATTTGTTAAATTATTCAGACGACGCCAAACAGTTCTCATCTCCAATCATGTGGTTTTTTATAGTTTCAAAAAAGATGAAAGCTGCACATATAGATAAGCAGCTAAAGTCAATATACCTTCTGAATTTTTACGGTTCGTTTAAAAATGGCGATAATCTTCTCTCAAGAAGACTACATTTCCTATGCCATTGTAGAATACTAGATAATCAATTTTAAATTCAGCGGTTCAAATCCTACATTTGCTCTTAAAATAAAAAAGAGGTAAACCTATCTGAGCTACATGCTGTATGGAATCCAGAACTGTTTTCCAAACTGTATGGACGGACTTTATCCTCTATTGGTTGAGAAAACGTGAAAATTATCACCACAACGACCAGTCTGGTAAATTTGGAAATTCGGAAATTGGCTCTATTGTGAAATGACTACATGACAAGAGGTACCACCAATATAAGAAGAGTTGAAACACAAGATATTTAATTTCCACTCAAAGATTATCGCAAGTATCAATATCCCTAACTATGTAGAACGGAAATTTATCTCACAGAAAGTAATTGAATGACGGGATTTGCTGGAACATGAAGCCTACCAGGAAATTATTAAAAAGTCACCTCATTAAATTCTATCACCTATTTTCGTGGACTATAGGGAGATAGGCAGTTTATCATATGTGAATGGTGACTTCCTCACGGACGTGATTATGAAAAATGTTCTATCACAACGGAGACCTAAAATTATCTCTCTGTACTCGACCTTTTTACGACCTAATAGCCAATACTGTATCATGTATTGATAGTGGGACAGGCTTAAATCTTAGAAGAATATCGCACCCACAAGGAATAATATAATTTTATACGCATATGATCTTACTTGCAGACTTTTCTATGACTTGTTGAATCGAGACAATGAGAGTTAAACATTTTGAATAAAAGAGAGGCAACCCACTTAGGAACTAGTTCTTCTCTTCTTCTTGGATCGAGTCTTACATCACCCAGATGCACTGTAGTGGTCTATACTTGAGGCATACCACTCTCAACTCATTGAAATATGACACGAGTTACGCAACGTACTTTTGAATTATTAAAGATGAATGAAGTGGAAATAAAATCGGTTTTTAAAAATGAACCTCGCTTTTAGGAGTGTTCGCTATTAACCGAAATAAACTCTTGTAAAGTTGGAAAAGGATACCTGCTTCATATTCAATACATTGCCTCGTTACATTACCTCAACAGGACATTGGATTTCCGTTTATAGAGTAAAAAACGATACTGTTCACATAATTGATTCTTTGAACTTAAAATTTATATTGAATAATAATTATATTAACTTATTTTTAAAATATAATAATGTAAGCTGTGTAAAAACTATGTCTTACCCTGTTCAACCCTTATATTCCAATATATGTGGAGTCTATTGTATTTATTTCATTATATGTTTTTTAAATAATGTATGTTTTAATAAACTTGTAAACCTTTTTGATGTTAAAAATTTGTATATCAATGATTTTATGCATTTAATGATTATGTAATAAATGCTTTAAAATGAAAAAACGCGATTTTACTTCCCTTAACACTCCGCGTATAAAATATATATGTATAATATAAGCTATATGTGTTTTAATGAAAGTATAATTTTCGTGCAGCAATTATATATATTAAATAATAAATTGGTTATATAACAGAAACTCTGTGTGTTTTTATTCCTACATTACATGATTTTAAAAATAAAAAGTTAAAGATGAAAAGAAAGTATGTATTAAATTTTGAAAATATAAAAAGTTATGTAAAGATAAAAGAAAAAAAATATAAAGTCGGTCAAAAAACATTGTAATGTTAATAAATTTATGAGTTAAAACAGTAAAGCTAAGTAGAGTTATAAGCAGTAAAAGAGACAAGAGATTAAGCAGTAAAAGCAGATGAGTTAAAGCAGATAAAGCAGTAAAACAAAAGCATACTAATCCCTTAGGTGCTAGGTAACACCTGCTATTGATTTATTGATTTACTGCTTCTGAAGGTATGTAATGTATATGAGTTAAAGCAGTAAATGCAGAGTATTCAGTGAGCAGTTTAAACCAGTTACAAGCAGAGAGTTAGAAGCTCAGTTAAATGCTAAGAGAGTTAGAGAGCGAGAGTAAACGCAGAGCAGAGTTAAAGCAGTGAAAAGCAGTAAAACTAAACACGCAATACTAATCTCCTAAGGTGCTAGGTAACACCCTCTCTTGATATTATATTAGAATTTACTGCTATTAAAAGGTATGTATGGTATATAGAAATTACAAGCTAGTAAAAGACAGAGGAGAAGTTAAAACAGTAAAAGGCAGAGAGTTTAAAGCAGTAAAAGGCAGAGAGTTTAATAGCTAGTAAAGCAGAGAGTTAAAGCAGTAAAGAGTAAATACATAACAGAGCAATACTAATACCTTATGTGCTAGGTAACCCTCCTATTGATTTATTGATTTACTGCTTTAAGGTAATTAAATATGTATATGAGTGAAAGCAGTAAAGCAGAGAGTTAAAGCAGTTAAAGAGAAGAGTTAAAGCAGTAAGCACAGGTAAAACACAAGAAGCATGTACTAACGCCCTTTGTGGTTAGGTAACCAACCTACTACTTGGATTTACTGATTTAACTGCTTTAAGGTATGTAATGTTAATGATATATGAGTTAAAAGCAGTAAGCAAGGTGAGTTAATAGCAGTAAAATCAGTGGAGTTATTAAGCAGTAGAAAGTACAAGTGAGTTATAAGAGCAGTAAAACAGTAAAAACAAAAGCATACTAATCCCTTAGGTGTTAGGTAACACTATTTGATGATTTATCGTGATTCACTGCTTTTTATTTTTTAGGTTAATGTAAGTTTTATGTTATTTTATAAAAATATAGTTTAAGTTGAATGTAAAAAATGAAATGACTCATAGTATAATTGATAAAGAAATTCTTTGATAGTTTTACCAGTGTGATTATACATATTTTTTCGGTTCGCAGCTGCGGATAATATTACGTCTGCGGACGAGCGCGCGCGGCGGTTACGCGGAAATATTGCTCCTGCGGGCGCACGCCGCGTTCGCGCGGTAATATTGCGCTGCGGGCGCACGCGGCGACGGTTTCGCGACGGGGCTCACCTACGGACGCGGACCGGAAACGTTTGCGGTCACTGTCTCAACATGTGTAACTCTTTAGATATATATTCTGTCGTGCTATAAGTGTTAGAAAAATACTAAACTCATAGTACGGAAGAGCATTCTCTAGGCAATACTTGTAATCTCACCAATCGCATTTCCTCCATACTTATACACCTAGGGGTTAGACATCCCATATAGGGCTATTCTGGAGCTCACGGGGAGGCAGAAAAGGCCTTTGAAAAAAGTGCACTCAACATGGCAACTATGTGCACTCCACATGACACTATGTGGGAACTTACACTTGGCATATCATGATGCCTTTTCTACTTGGTCCTTTTTTCATTGACACTTACACTTTCCAAAATGACAAATGGAACTGACACTTGGCAGCTTCAAACCTGCACTCATCTAATACTCATAGAACTACTAATAAAACATCACTGTAGATACTCCTTACGGTGAAATGAGGGATACCATCAAGGTTGAGATCATTCAGATAAAATCTTGAGTCATCAAAGAATGGCATATCAAGTTCGCCAGGTGAGATCTATAAGATGAACATCAATGTATGTGTGTGTGTGTGTGTGTGTGTGTGTGTGTGTGTGTGGTGTGTGTGTGTTGGGTGTGTGTTGTGTGTGTGTGTGTGTGTGTGTGTGTGTGTGTGTGTATAAGTAGCCTAGCAGGTGTGTGTGTGTGTGTGTGTGTGGGTGAAAATTGTACCGTAGAATACACAAGGGTTTGCCAAAAATTAGGGTGGGCCAAAATTGACCCATGGAAGACCAAAGGGTTGTTCGAAAAAATTAGGGTTCTCAAAAAATAGGGTTCTCAAAAAATAGGGTTCTCAAAAAATAGGGTTCTCAAAAAATAGGGTTCTCAAAAAATAGGGTTCTCAAAAAAAATTAGGGTGGGCCAAAATTGACCCATGGAAGACCAAAGGGTTGGTCGAAAAAAAGTTAGGGTTCTCAAAAAATTAGGGTTCCTCCAAAAATAGGGTTCCAAAAAATTGGGTTCTCAAAAAATAGGGTTCTCAAAAAATAGGGTTCTCAAAAAATTGGGTTCTCAAAAATAGGGTTCTCAAAAAATTGGGGTTCTCAAAAAATTTGGGTTCTCAAAAAAATTAGGGTTCTCAAAAAATAGGGTTCTCAAAAAATTGGGTTCTCAAAAAATGGGGTTCTCAAAAAATTGGGTTCTCAAAAAATTTGGTTGCTCACATAATTAGAGGGTTCATCTCAAAAAAATTCTTGTTTTTAAAACAAAAGGTCAAACAAGGTCAAGGCCAAAAAAGTCAAGGGGGCTAGGTAATAAATAATTTGGGCCCAAAATAAGGTGCAAAGGTTCAAAAGAGAGGTCAAAAAGGTTCGGCGGTCAAGGACACGTGCAATATTGCCCTCCTACTACTTAATATATTAAAAGGTATATCCATATATATATACTATATAATATATATATATAAATATATATATATTATGTATATATTATATAATATATTATAGGCCTATAGTATAGATATGTATATATAATATTAATTATATATATATATATAATATAGTAATATATTATAAAATCAAAGTAAGTTATAATAGTTATATATATATATATTAATTATATATTATAATGATATATATATATATATAGTATTATGAATATATAATATATATATATATATATATATGATTATATATAAATATTATACTATTATATATATATATATATAATATATATATATATTATATATATACAGTGATGGGGCACGGTACATGAAAAATTGCTTAGGGCGATACCGGTACACTAGAGTAACTTTGTAAATTCTCTTTGGAGGCGATACCGAATACTTCCGGTACTTGTTGCGAGAAAACGTTTTGGGCGATACCGTGTGGTTTATCGGATATTGTTATCGCCGATTACCATTCCGATACATCGGTACAATTTGGAAGACAGTAAACAAAAAATGATAAATTGTTTTTCGAGAAATAGTTATATACACACATAATACATTCTATTACTGTTGATATAGTTTTTATGTCGATTCGGTGCTTGCACATTCATCTGTACTTTTATAATTTGTATAAAAATTAAAGTTAAACAAAGGCACACCTTTCCACAATCGAAATTGAGCATATCTTTTTCATCCATGTCACAGTGAGCAAGTTCAAAAAATGTCCCAGAAGTTATTAATTCTGGGGTTACACCAGTTTATTGCATATTTTTTTATTGAAAATTTTCTAAGTTTATTTTTTGGAATTAATGAATCACTTTCAGTGTTACATTTACTCATTGTTAAAGTTAATTTGTAGTAAATAAAACTTCAATAATATTCAAATCAAACATTACTCCCACCTTGCGGAGCCGAACTCCTTCAATCAACTTGAGCAAATAAGCCTAGCTGCACACCTAGTCCCGGATAGCACCGAACGGAGGCATAATTTGTGAAAATGTACGATTTTGCGGGAATACATATTGGAACACGTTTCACTAACTGTAATATATAGCTATGCTTCCATGCAGATAGCCCGAGTGCCGTCCGTGATGCAGAATCTTTGACTCGAGTGAAACGCTTCGAATTGAAAAAAAATTACATATAACTAATCAAGAGAACAGGAAATATTGAGTTTACCTGGACACGTGCACGAGCGCGGCCCGTCGGATCAGCTGACACTTGTAAACAATACTCTTATACTTCTTATACTTATTATGTACTTATTTTATGAAAAGATACGATATATTAGTATCCTTACTATTAAATTAATTAATTAACTAAATAAATTAAAAATAAAATTTGGCAAGCCATTTCTGACACATTTTTTGTGTAAAAAGATTTTGTTAGTAAGCAAAGTATCCTTCGCAGCTCACGCCCGTATACTAATTCCATAATCAATATCGAGGATTTTCTACAAACGGCTCCATACTGTGAACGTTTATCATTACGTAGAAGTGCGCAAACGGGATCTGGAAACGATGCATCATGTGCGCCTGTGTGCCAGCCCGGGCTGCAGTCGGGCTCTGGATAACGCTAAGCTATATTGAATAACGAGAGAAATAATATGAAATACAATATAATATATACTATATATATATACTATATATAATTAATATAATATATTATATATATATATAAATATAGTATATAATATATAATATATATATTATATATTAATAAATTATTATTCTATATCTATATATATATATAATCTATATATATATATATATATATATATAAGATATTACAGTTTACCACTACTCACGGGCAGAGCCTTTATTTCCAAGGAGGGGGTGTTACCAGCCCCATAAGTCAACCAACTAAAGCAAAATAACGCAGATCAGCACAGACGTAGGCTTTGAAGTGGGGAGATTAAATTCAAGCAGGGAAAACACAGAAGATGGAAGAGAATCCCACAGAACAGATGTGGCAGGAAAGAAGGAAAGCACCGCAGCGCTAGCCTGGATTACCTACATCACACAAAAACTTATGTGGCACACAGCACCCCTAAGTGCTACGGAGGCGACGTAAAGGTGGAGGTGCGCGAGTGATAAGCTCCCTCAAGCACCTGCCGCTGCGGTACTATAGAAAAAGAGATAAAGCACCAACATCGCGCCCGCAAAAATAGATGGTCAAGTGAACTGGAAACGTAAAAAGAATAAGTTTATAAGCCTTGCTTTGACTCGACTCTATCCAAAAACTGGGTGAAACCAGAGCCCCCCCCCTCACGCGATATAAGAGCAGTAACTTACCCATACATAGGAGCGAGGATGAGGGCCTTGTATAAATATAGCTGGGCAAAGGGAAGATGAAAAAGTCTTCGCTAATGATCTAATACAGATTATTAAACCTCTCCCATTCATTAAGGCTCGACCTAGCAGACCGTATGTGAATGTGAGTATTCCTCAAATGGAACAATTTTGTTTATGATTAAGTAGCCAAGGATTGTTAATTGTCAATCAAGGAAATAGACGAGAGACAACCGCCGAAGGAGATTGGAAAGTTAGAAGGTGTCTTAGAGAGGGAGATTTATTATAAAGAAGTTGAGTTTTTTAAGAATGAAAGTGAATATATATTATTATATAATATCATTATATATATATATATATATATATAATATATAATATATATATATTATAATATATAAATAATTATATATATATATATTTAGATGAGCTGTGTAAAGTGGCTTCAACAGAATTACAGAGTGTATTATAGCATTAAGTTATTTAGTCGGCTACTTAAATTTATATTATATATTATTATAGTATAATATATAGTTAAACTACTAAAAATAAATGTTACGTGAGAGATTAAAAGTATCCATAGAATTTATTGTGTATCGGGTACAATAGCAAACAAAAACAAGTGGGCGATCCGATACATTACGTACTATATTATTAGCATACAGATGTTGGGGATATCACGTGAATACCTTAGGTACCAAAATGTATTCAGCCGATACAAAGTAACTACCCGAGGTTACTATGTTAATGCGCGGTTAAACTGCCTATTCATCTCTTTAATATATATAAATAAGTATATATATATATAATATAATATATATATATATATATATTATTAATAACTTATATATAGTATATATATATTATATATAATATATATATATATAATAATATATATATAATATATTATATATATATAATTATTTTCTATATATAATATAAATATATATATATATATATATATATATATTATATATATATTAATATATAAATATAATATATATATTATATTATTATATATTATATATAATATATATATATATAATTATATATTATTATGTATAAATATATCTGACGGCGAGTTCTCTATTAATATGATATTAGGTATTGGTTGTATTATATATAACATATAATATATATATTATATATATAATATTAATAATATATATATATATATATATTTATATATTAATATATCCCGCTCATATATAATATTAAATTTTCTATATATATATATAATATATATATATATATATTATATATTATTATATATATATATTATATTATATATTTATATATATAATATATTATATATATATAATATATAATATATATATATATATATATATTAATAATTCATATATAAATAAAAAGTAAAATTATAATGATTAATATTATATATATATATGATATATATATATATATAATATATATAATATAGTATAATAAAAATTATATATATATATATATAATATATATATATATAATAATATATATATATATATATATATATATATATATATTATGATATATATATATATTATAGAATATTATTAATATATTAAATATATATATATAAATATATATATATATAATATAAAATATATATTAAATACTTTCGATGGTAGGTAAACATATATATTTTTAAAATTATATTATATATATAATATATTAAGGATATATAATAGCTTATATTTATATTTATATCAAATATTATTATTATTATTAGTGTATATAGTATATAAATAATATATATAATATACTGTATATAACTAATATATATATATAATATATATATGTATATACATGGATTGTATGTAAAAATGTAAGAACATTATAAATATATTCTAGAGATGTCTAACTTCTATATATATATATATATATAACTAACATATGATATTATATAAATAAATAAATACAACACCTATATAGCTTTAGAGGCATATTTGTAGATACTGTACTGTGACTTTTTTCTGAAAAATTTTCTAAGTTCAAAAAAAATTTCTAAGTTCGAAAGTTAAGTTAAGTAAAGTTTTTTAAGAAAATCTTTAGTGGCGAGCTTCTGGAATTTATGCCAGAAGCTTGCCACTAAAGAATTTTCTTAAAAAACTAACTTAACTTTTCTGAGTTTGGCAAATAGAAAGCCTAAGTCCAGTTTGATTTATTTTGATGGGAATATAATTACGATACAATCGAGTAGAAATTTTGTGACGCTTTAAGTGCAATTTTTCCAGAAAAAAGTTCACAGTATAGTATCTACAAATATGCCTAAATTTGAAATTGAACAATTTAAATCTATAAATAAAAAATAAAAAAAAAAAAATAAAAAAAAAAAAAAATAGAAAAACTAAAAAACTTTTCTCTCTATTAACAGAAAAATTATTGATAACTTCTGTCGTTTATATTGTTTGCTGTTAGTCTTTACTACGATTATGTTATTATTTATATTCAAATCGATATATATAATCTATATAATATTTATATTTATTAGATATAAAATATAATATAATGATATATAATATATATATCAATATATCAATATATATATATATATAATATATATAGTATATATATAATATATCATACTTATATATATACTAATTTTTTTTTATCTTTCAGCCCACCTTAATTATATATATATATAATATATATTATATAATATATATATATATATATATTACTATATATATATATATATATTATATTATTACCGTATATGATATATATATATATATATATATATATATATAAATATATATATATATATATATAATTATATATATATAATATATATTATATAGTATATATATATAAATTATATATATATATAATATTATATCATAAGGAATATATATATATTCCTTTCAGATTATTAGGCGAATGGTATGTTGTTGGAAGACGCAACGTTTTGCTTCCCTTTCAAAAAGATTTCTTTGGCATTTAAATTCCTTACGAAATTTGACTGAGAAATTTTGATCATTCACAATTGTGTCTTCTTTTTTTATTCAAAACTCCAAATTTTCCCAAAGAAATTTTTCGAAGAGACTTTTCTTTTTTCTCTTTATAACATCAAAATTTTTTGCTGGAGATTTGTTTATTAATAATCAAACCATTTGTCTTTTTATAAATATTCAAGATATTCGAAACGCATTCGTCGTTCAAACATTTGAACATGATTTCTTAACGTAGTTTTCCAAATGACGTTTTTTGTTTAAGACCTAAAGATCTGAAAACTGAGGGCAGGAATTGTTAGAGTTTTTTGTTCTGCAATTTGAGGTCTCTACATTTGTTGTTACTGTCAGGAGGAGGGGGTCCACACACCGGGTCCAGTCACCCAGAAGAACCTTATAATTTCCAACCCTGTGTGCATATATATATATATATATATATATATTAGTATATATGTTTGTATTTATGTATATATATATATTATATATATATATTATATATATATATATATATATTATATATATATATATATATATATATATATATTATATATATATATATATATATATTAATATATATATATATATTATTTTTCCACCTCTGTGTATATATTATATATATATAATATATTATATATATATAATGATTTTGTTGTTTTGTGTGGCGAAGCTGAAGAGAGTTTGAGAGGATTGGTAGAGAGATTTGGCAGGGTGCGTAAAAGGAAGGATTTGAAAGTAAACGTAGATAAGAATAAGGTTATGGTTGTGAGTGAGGACAGTCCTTGGTGTGAAGTTATGTTAGATGGTGAGCAGATATAACAAGTGTCTGAGTTTAAATATTTAAGATACATGTTGGATGAAAAGGGAACGGATGAGGCAGAGTGTATTAGGAAAGTTGTGAATGGCAGGAAGGTGGCTGGTGCAATTAAATCCTTGGCGGATGTACAGGGACTGACTAAGTCTTGAATGCGATAGGGTCTTACATGAGGATATGTTGTTATCTGTGTTAATGTATAGTAGTGAGACTATGGTCTGGAATAAAAGATATAGATCTAAAGCACAATGTGTTCTGATGGACAATCTTTGGCGCTTGTTAGGTGTCAGGAGAATTGACAAAATGAGGAATGAACGTATTAGAGAGTTATGTGATGTGAAGAAAGGGTAAATGAGAGAATAAATGAAAGTACGTTGAGATGGTTTGGTAATGTGGAAAGGATGGATGATAGTCGGTTGGTTAAGTGGATGCATAGTGGTGAGTATGATGGAAATCGACCGCATGGGAGACCGAAGAAAAAGTGGATTGCGTCAGTGAAGGAATGCCTGGAGGAGAGAAATTTGAGTTTGGCAGAGGGGAGAAATAAGGTGCACAATAGGAGTGAATGGCGGGGTTTTGTGATGGGGTATCGTTGTGGCCCACTTGGGACCTGGGCCAAGGGATGAACCCTAAATTGACGAGATGCCATAGTGAGTGTCCGTCGCGGTCCCGTGAAGTTCTAGGATGGATTTTCTGACTGCGGCGAGTTCTCACTAAAAGGTATAAAGATGATGGTAAGGCTGGGATTTCTTTTCAACTTGCGTCATATTCTTCTACTACTTTTCTGTTTCCAGAGCATGCTACGCACCTTACCCAGTCTTTTGGAGAGAAGGTGGGTGATGATGATGATGATGATGAAGATGATGATGATGATGATGATGATGATGATGAGTGATGATGATAATAATATATATATAATATATATAATATATATATATATATATATATAATATATATATATATATATATATATATATATATATATATATATATATTATATATATATATATATATATTTATATCATATATATATATATATATATATATATATATATATATATATATATATGAGTATTTTTTTGAATAAAAAAATTTTTTTTTTTTTTGTTTCCAGAAAATACTTTTCAGATTTTCAAAACTTAAATTAAATTAAATTAAATTAATTAAATTGTTTATAACACAAATGTTTATTGAATTTGAATTACAATATAATTTTAAATAATAGAAAATAAAAAAAAAACAATGCAAAGCTTAACATTAAGTAACTATTGTTCATTTGATGAATAATTTCGGATTATAATTTGTTTTTTATTGCTCTGCCGTTTTTATTTAGAGAAGTATTGAGGGTTATGTAAAATGGATTCCAGAATGCATGAGTCTTGCAGTTGGTTTGTATTGGGGAATAAATTGCTTTTAGGTTTTATGGATTTGCAACATACGTATGACAGGATTAATAGTGAAGCTCTGGGGCAGGTAGTAGTGATATATGGTGTTGGTGATAGACTATATATATGTATCGATAGTGAAGCGTGTTAGAATAAATAGAGATAAAAGGGAATGGTTTAATATTAATATTGTGGAGTGAAGCAGGGATGTGCTATGTCTCCTTGACTATTTAATTTGCATATGGATGGGGTGATTAAGAAATTAGAGGTAGGGGTGGAAGGGGATAGTGTTAGACTGATGTAGAACGGAAGAGAGTGGAGGGTGCCCTGCTTATTGAACACGGATGATTTGGTTTTGTGTGGTGAATCTAAAGAAAGTTTCAGCTCGAGCATTGGTAGAGGGGTTATGCAGGATGTGTAAAAGGAGGGGTTTGAAGGTAAATTTACATAAGAGTAAGAGTAATGAGTTATGAGAGTCGGCGGTGTGAAACTATGCTGGATGGTTAGCAATTGGAACAAGTATCTGAGTTTAAATATTTATGCTATATGGTGGATGAAAAGGGAACGGATGACGCAGAGTTTAGTAGGAAAGTTGTGAGTGGTAGGAAGGTGGCTGGTGCAGTTAAATCCCTGGTTAATACAAAGAGACTAAGTCTTGAGTGCGCTAGGGTTTTACATGAAGGTTTGTTGTTACCGCTTTTAATGTGTAGTAGTGAGATTATGGTTTGAAATAAGAGATATAAATCTAAGGTACAATCTGTTCAGATGGACAATCTTTGTGGCGTGTTAAGTGTGAGAAGAATTGAATAAACGAGGAACGAACGTATTAGGGAGTTATGTGGTGTAGAGAAAGGCCTAAATGAAAGAATAAACTAGAGTTTATGATTAAAATGGTTTGGTCATATGGAAAGGATGGATGATAATTAATCGGTTGCTTTAGCGGAAGCATAGTGGTGAGTTTGATAGGAATCGACCGACTGTGAGACTAAAGAAAAAGTTGGTTGAATTAATAAAGGAATGCATGAAGGAAAGGAATTTGAGTTTGGCAGAAGCGAGAAGAAAGATGCATAATAATAGCTATTGGAGGGGTTTCGTGAGGGCGTATAGTTGTGGGCCTGATCCAAGGGATGAACCTTACATCGACGCAGTACCACAGTGAGGGTTCGTCGCAGTCTTGTGAAGTCCTATGGTGGATTGTATTTTAACTTCGACGGGCTCCCACTTAAGGGTAAGAGTGGATGGTGGAGGGGCTGGGCTTTTTTTTTTACTTACGTCATGTTCTTCTACTAACTTTCCTGTTTCCGGTGTATGTTGCGAACCTCACCCTCAATCTGGGAGATAGGAGGACAAGATAAAGATATATATATATATATATATATATATATATATATATATATATATATATATATATACTATATATATATATATATATATATTATATATATATATATATATATATATATATATATATATATAACCTTATTCCAGAGCCTGAAGACCCTAGGTCATTGTTATAGTTAATATGTAGATCATTTTTTCTGACATTCTTTGATTGCGACATTAATTACTTCCCATTGGTTAAATCCATCAAGTGACCTTTGGGGAGACGATCACAAGCATAAGCTCACCACTTGTTTGACATCCAGTCTGTAGTGTGGATTAAAGCTACGAAATATTAATATATATATATATATATATATATATATATAATTTGTATTTATTTAATTAATTTAATTTATATATATATATTTATAGTATATATATATATATATATATATATATATATATATATATATATATATTAATATCGTATGTATATATATTATGTATATATATTATATATAATATATAATATATATAATATATATATATATATATATTATATATATATATATATATATATATATATATATATATATATTATATATATATATATATATATATATATATAATATATTAGGTGTACCTGAGATGATTAATTTAATTATCTGCTTATAATTAAAGAGATCGCATTTCGTACATACTTTTGGTGAACCCCGGGAGTAACAGATTACGACCCCCCTAAAACCTTTAATTACGGGCCCAATTAAAAAAAATTGATAAACGCCTACGCTGTGATAATAAAAGTGACATAGAATAACTATCAAAGTGAAGAGTTTTTTTTTAATAGTGATTAAAAATTAAGGCTTGAAATAAGTACGAATCAAACTAAGTATGACTTGAAGAAATCGTTTATAAAGAGTTGTCATCGATTGAAACACAAAGAAACCTTTCAAAAACTAATGTCAGAGTGCATAAAAAAAAAATCTTAAACCATCTGAGAGGATTTGAAACAGAAGAACGCAAAAGCTACACAAAATTCAACCTTAGGGCGGAGTGAGAAAAAATTTGGAAGAAGTTTCAACATACCCCAAATATAAACTCACATATGACTGGGTCGAAATAAGGTTCAAATTTGCTCAACTTTTAAGACTTTCCATCTTAATAGTCTTTCCTGCTCTCCACTGAGGAGGCTGGGGGCAGCTATCGCCTTTCTCCCCACGCTCATAGGATTGCCCCATCAAGCGAGGTTTGTCGGTAATATTATTAAAAAGTGCTGCTTAAGGGTTGTTTGTTATTATTCGTAATTAAGAATGATTAATATATTAGAACCCGCGTACATGATAATATTGTAAATAATAAAATTGGATAGATTACTTTGATATAATATTTTGAAGTGCTTGTAAAGGGAAGCAAACTTTCCCTGTTTATATTAAAAGTCAGAGAGAAAATTTATTTAGGACGATGAGAAGTGAATGTGTCCCATTCAAGTCTCACTCCTATTCCTCCAAAATCGGGAGGGACATTAGGTTAAAGTTTGTAATAAAGAAACAGATATATGTTTTTAAAGCGGGCATTTTTAAAAGTGACGGTTATATTAATAGTAAAAAATTTCTTTTTAAGGCAAGAAATTGTAACTTATATATTGTAATAAACATTATATTGCAAGGGCTTTAAGCCCAAGGAAAATTGCATGCGTGTAAATGTTTAAATTTTTTTTGTATTTTAATTATAGATAATTAATTAGAGTATGCAAGTTCCTTTAACTAAAAATGTAAAGAAATTAAGATAATTGTTTATATGATAAATATTTTGGCATATAATTTTATATGTCGAAAGGAAATCTGTTTATTGAGTTTTTATGATGTTTTAAAATGTAGTGAGAGTTTCGAGAATATATCTCGAGCAAATAAAGCCCTTTAAAAGATTATCGAAAAAAAATCGAGAAAAAAAAAATACTTTCGTTCAGGATACCCTGTGAGGTGGGAGGAACTAATACCACTCTTTAAAACAGACATCTGACGTCATTCATGAAGGTTGCTACTAAAGACCAAGGCAATTACACCAAAAAGAAAGGTTGATGAACATTGTTCGTAAAGTAGGATAGAACTCTACCGAACGTTCTAACCAACTTTGAAACTCATCTGGATCGCCACTCCTCTCCCCCTCTCATTCCTCTCCACCAAAGCACTCGCATAATTCGCCCCACAACACTTGTCCTCACCATTTCCTTTCATCTTTGTCCCAGATCAAATTTATACTTTCTAAATACATCCATCGGACCATCACCTCTCTCCTCTTCTTCTCCCCATTAATTCTCTAGACTTTTCACAGAGTTTCGACGATAGATAAAAGGTTGTTTACGGCGACCATGACCAGTACCGAGGCATGAATGAGCATTCATAGATTTAAATAAGTGGTACCGAGAACCCAACCCAGCTACCACTGTCCATTTAGTCGCCTCTTATGATAGACAGAACGTAGCTGTGGGAATTATATCATTCCCACACAGAAATGGCCCACCATACAGGGAGATATATATAGTATATATTATATATATATATATATATTTATATATTATATATATATATCTATATATATATAGTATATATATATTATATATATATATATATATATATAAACACAAACACACATACATAACGATATAATATATATATATATATATATATATATATATATATATATATATATATATATATATATATATTTTTTATATATATTATAAATAGATATATATTATTTATATATATATATTATATATATAGTGGCGGGCTCGGTGTCAAAATTCTTGAGTAGGCAAATCAAAATTATATATATATATATATATTATATATATATATATTCATTATATATATATATATATTATATATATATATATATATATATATAATATATATAATATATATATATATATATATATATATATATATATATATATATATATATATAGAAGATCAATTACATTCCTCTCTATTGCATAAATGCAGCAAATCTTTCTATTATTTTTTCATGCCATGATGAGTCACTTGATAGCTTCGTTAAAAGCTCCTTTTCTATTGAAAGTAAAGACAAGAATGACAGACGTTCCTGTCCTATGGTATTTCGTGAGCAGCTTTTAATGCGATTTAAGCATGAAAAACTTCTTTCTACTGAGGCTGTAGTTGCTGGAATGGTACCAATGAGACTAAAAAATCTAAAAGTTTGCTGTAGTGTTCTACATAAGTCATTCTCCACAATATTTTTCAAAATAGATTCTACATCTTTATCTCGAAAAAGTTTGCTGTTTTCTTCTGCATAGACTATATACAACTCGTTTCGAAGAATATTTTGATTAAAATAGTTTCCGTAAGTGACCATTAACGACTTCAGAGAATCGTTGGGAAATATTTTTTGAAATTTTGCAAACTGACTGGAATCTGCAAGTTCGAGAAATTTTAAAGCTGACATGTTGGAGAATCGAGTATTTATTTGAGTAGTAATATTATCTAAGACAGAATAATAATTCATTTTATAATGACAAGACACAGAAGAATCATTTTCTATTTTATTTCTTATAGTACGTGGACCCTTTCCAGTTTCAATCTCAGCTTTCTTCATATAACTTAGGAAAATATCATCATTTCGCATGTCATGTAGAGCTCTTTCACAAATGGATATATTAGCAATGCACATCTGAATATCTATTGATTTTTTCTGGAGGACATTATACAGTATTTCAGTTTTCAGAAATATGTCATTGAAGATAAGTAAATAGAAAACAAAGTCAAATTCACACAATTTATTCTTGAAAGCCTCTGCTTGCCAGATTGTTTTGCTATTAGTACTTTCAGTTTTCATAAGTTCTTCAAACACTTCAATCAGCCCTGTTCTTTCTTTGAAAATAGAATTTACGATTTTAGAATTTGAATTCCACCTCACTTCACTGTGCGTTGGTATTCTTTTATTCACTATACGGTCTAAAACTGCAGTTCGTTTGGCTGACTTATGAAAAAAAGAAGGTATTCTTTGTAAAGTCGCAAAGAAAATATTAATGGCTGATACATTGCGACAGCTGTGCTGTAGGACAAGGTTCAAGCGATGTGCCAAAC
>JABUQX010080761.1:30000-35088 GCA_015478945.1 Trachelipus rathkii
ACTAGGTTGTTAATATGATCTCTTTAAATGTCAGTTTATCATCGATTGTTAATCCAAGTATTTTAGCATTTGCAGCCCTATTCAGTTCATATTATTAATTTTAATTTTTAGATCGTTAATTGGTTTGTTGCTAAAAATTATGTAAGATGTTCTATTTAAATTTAAAGATAGCTTATTAGCATCTATCCATTTTTCATTATTTTTGTTAATGTGTCTGTTGCTCTACGGGATAGAGATTCGGCATCTTTGTCATTTATTAAAATGGAGGTATCGTCAGCAAAAGAGACTGAAAAGGCGTCATGAGACTTAATCAGATCATTTGTATATAGAGTAAATAAAAACGGTCCAAGAATTGAGCCCTGGGGTACGAAAGCCGCTCCTCTCGTGCCTCCTTCCCACAATGTGGTTTTGTTTCCCCTCAACGGCCAATTATTTCCACCGCTCACAGTTGGTCCACCATTCTTAACATTATTATTATTATTATTATTCTATCATTATTATTATTATTATTATTATTATTATTATTATTATTATTATTATTATTATTGATTATTATTATTATTATTATTATTCATTATTATTATTATTATTTTATTATAATTTGTATTTATTATTATTTATTGTTCTATTAATTTTTATTATTATTGTTATTTTTATATATTATATATATATATATAATATATATATTATATATAATTATATTATATTATATAGATAATTTACATATTAAGGCTGCAAAACTCTTTACATAATATACATAAATATATTATATATATATATATATATATATATATACCTTATTTTCAGGCACGCATATCCCACATGGCTGTTGGGTGGTGCAGCTTCAGAAAGTATTTTTTTAATCCCTTTGCAACCGTTGACGGGAAGAGTGAAAAAACGGTAGAAAGGGTTCCCAACCCCTTGAACCATTCAAAGAAAATTTTCTTTTTCTCTGACTACGCCGAAATATTCATTCTTTATCGAACAGAAGTGAAGTCACTTAGAACCATCTCCAATAATTTGTAATCCAAAATAATGTTTAGGTATGTCGTTTTTGTTTTTTCATTTGTGCTTACGAAACGAAAGAAATGCTCTAGTTTGCGTTCGTTTTTGTCAAACTTAGCGGCAAAATCTTAAAAAATACTCACCAAGCCTAAGGAATTTCCTTAATTCTGTAAAGTTACTATTTCCCATAGTTGCCGAATTTAGCACGTTGATACGAAAAAATGTAAATAAACAAGATGGCAGCGTGGTAGGCCCGTTTGAATTGATGAATGTTTCATTCAATAAAATTAGCTTTAAATCTAATTTCTTTCAAATCGATAAACTCGATCACAATAGTTGATCAATTTTTTGTAATATAAACCATTTGTTATTCTTTTATATCTTCTTATTCTAAAACCACATGCTCCATCACAACAGCTGATTCCCCTTTTTTTTTATAAACCAAAAGTAACTTTATGAGAAATCCGATCGTTTTATATATATATAATAAGATAGTATATATATAATTATTATATATTATATATAATATATATAGTATATATATTATATATATATATATATATATATATATATATTAGTACATAAGTCGGTAGAGAAATATTTGTTTATATAAGAAATACTCGATAATATATATTATATATATAATAATATATATATATATACAGTATATATATTATCAGTAGTAGTAACAAGGGGAAACTGGACAACGATGGTCAAAATGACCCAACGGTGATTTTACCTTACTTGACCTTTTTTGGCCCCATTTTTTACCTTGCCTTTGACTTTTTTGAATTACCTTTTTGGGCTTGACCTTTTTTTGCCCAAATTTTTTACCTGACCTTGACCTTTTGGGCCTTTACTTTTTGGGCCATCCTAATTTTTTCGACCAACCTTTGGTCTTCCATGGGTCCAATTTTGGCCCACGGTATTTTTGGCAACCCTAATTGTTTTGGGGGCATCCCAATTTTTTTTCGCAACCCTGATTTTTGCACCCTTCGAAGAGGGTTGCGCCAAACGTTGCGTAAGCAACCGTTGTACGTAATTGCCCCTCCCTATTTTACGCCCCCTAATTTTTCGACCATGGGTCATTTTTTTGCCCACAAGGTAATTTTTGATCTTCCTTTAGGGGCTTAGCCTTTTTTGTTGTCTTAACCTTGTTTGACCATGATATTCGACCAACCCTTTTGATCTTCCATGGGTAATTTTTTTTGCCACGTAATTTTCGACGGCAACGTTTGGTCCTTCATGGTCATTTTTTGCCGCACGGTAATTTTCAACCAACCCTTGGTATTCCATGGGTCAATTTTGGCCCACGGTATTTTGATCTTCCTTAGGGGCTTAGCCTAATTTTTGATGTCCCCCTTTACTTGTTTGACGGCATGATATTTCGTCCTTAACCTTGCGTATACCATGGTTCAATTTTTGGCCACAACGGTAATTTTTGGCTTCTTTAGGGGCTTAGCCTATATTTTGACGTCTTTACCTGTTTGAGCATGATATTTTCGGCTTTTACCTTACCATATACGCATGGGTCAATTTGACCCCACGGTAATTTTTTGGGCTTCGCTTTAGGGGCTTAGCCCTATTTTTGATGTCTTAACCCTGTTTGACCATGATATTTCGTCCTTAACCTTGCCATATACCCATGGGTCAATTTGACGCCACGGTAATTTTTTGTCCTTTCTTTTAGAGACTTAGCCCTTTTTTGATGTCTTGACCTTGTTTGACCATGATATATTTCGTCTTTTAACCTTGCATTATACCATGGGTCAATTTTGGATGCGCCAACGCTACTTGATGGCTTTGATGTTTCCCAATCACCGTAAGAAGTACCTAGGGATGTTCTATTTAGTGTTCTATGAGTATTAGGATGAGTGCCAGGTGAGTGCAGGTGAGTGCCAAGTGAGTGCCAATGAGTGCCAATGAGTGCCAAGTGAGTGCCAATGAGTGCCAAGTGAGTGCCACATAGTGCCAAGTGAGTGCCACATAGTGCCAACTGAGTGCCACTTTTTTCAAGCCTTTTCTAGCCTCCCCTGAGCCTAGAATAGCCCTAATATGGGTGTCTACCCCTAGGTAATAAGGTATGAGGATTCGATTGGTGTATATTACAAGTTGCTAGGATGCTTCCTACTATGAGTAGTCTTTTTTCTAACACTTAATACACTTATACACTACAGACACTTATACACAGCTATGACACTTATAAGCACTTACACTCTCCATAGACCACTTACATTAAACCATATACACCTACACTCAACTTTGATGCCTCAGTTTTGATGCCACAACTTTGATGCCTCAGCTTTTGATGCCTCAACTTTGATCCCTCAGCTTTTGATGCCTCAGCTTTGATGCCTCAACTTTAATAACTTAGCATTGATGCCTCAACTTTGAAGGTTCATCTTTGATGACTCATCTTTGATGACGTCATCTTTGATAGCATCTATATTGATGATTCATCTTTGATGAAATCATCTTTGATGGCTCATCTCTACCCCACATCATAGAACAGAGTTAATATTAATGTCTTCCCCTAGTTCATAAGCTGCCCACCAGGGCGCCGCATGCGCCCTCCGCGCGAAGGCTGACAACCCCGCACCCGCAGGTGCGACCCGCCGCGTTCCCGCCCCGCCCGTGCCGCCGCCCTGCCGCGTGCGCCCGCAGGCGCAATTTTTCCGCGTACCCGCCCGCCGCGTGCGCCCGCAGGCGCAATATTCCTGCGGGAATGAAAAAATATATATACTATAAGTCATTCATTTTTATTTCATACTTAAACATTTCAAAGAATTTCTTTTCAAATATACTATGAGTCATTCATTTTTATTTCATACTTAAACATTTTTATTAAAAACATTTTCGCGAACCCTAAAACTGTAATCATTAGAAATTTGTATATTTAACACATATATTTATTAACATTATTTTTTACTTAATACTTTTTACTTAATACTTTTTAATTTATAAATTTTTAAAAATTGTATGTAAGAAGAAAAAAAAATCCAGAGTGTCTGATATATAATCATTTTATTTTACTACAATTGTACGAAATTTTATTAAAAACATTAACATTACATACCTTAAAGCAGTAAATCAGTAATCAATAGAGGTGTTTACCTAACACCTAGGGGGGATTATGGTATGCTTTTGTTTTACTGCTTTACTGTTTAAACTTTCTGCTTTACTTGCTTTAACTCACTGCTTTACTGCTTTAACTCACATACATTACATACCTTAAAGCAGTAAAGCAGTAAAACAATAGAGGTGTTACCTAACACCTAGGGGCGGGATTAGTATGCTTTTTTTACTGCTTTAGCTTGGCTTTAACTTTCTGCTTTAGCTGCTTTAAACTCACTGCTTACTGCTTTAACTCCATACATTACATACCTTAAAGTCAGTAAAGCAGTAAAACAAAAGAGGTGTTACCTAACACCTAGGGGGATTAGTATGCTTTTGTTTAACTGCTTTACTGCTTTACCTTTCTGCTTACTGCTTTAACTTTCTCTTTACTGGCTTTAACTTTTCTGCTTTTACTGCTTTACTCTTCTGCTTTTCTGTTTTTAAGCTTTCTGCTTTACCTGTTTTAATTCCACTCATATATTTATTAACATTTTTGTTTTTTATTTGTTTTAATACTTTTTATTTATTTTATTATTATTTTATTTATTTTTATATTATTTTTATTATTTTTATTATTTTATTTTTATTTTTTTTATTTCTATTCATTTTTTTTTTTTATTTTTCTTTTATTATTATACTTAGTGTTATTTACTCTTCATGCCTATTGTTATTATTAATTTAGAACCACATTCACTATGACACTTTATACCACATTCAACTATGACACTTATTCCTATGACACTTATACACACATTTACTATGACGCTTATACACACATTCACTATGACACTTACATTTAGACATAGACACATACATTTACACTTATACACAACACACACACGCACACACACACACACACACACACACGACACACACACACACACAGAATTTACTTACACTCACACACATAGGTGTCGAGAATAGATTTACTTAACACTCCACAGCACAGATTTAACTTACACCTTC
>JABUQX010080762.1:0-17500 GCA_015478945.1 Trachelipus rathkii
TCAACCTGTTGAAATAAATACAGTAAAAAATAATAATAAAGTTTCATTTTTAGCTCATAATGCAGTTTTTAGAGATCATGTAGAAACGACAAAATGCAGAATTGTATATTTGTCGAACCTATGTGATAAAAATGAACCAACTAATTTATCACATAATAATGTTAGCTTACCAGGACCTAATTTAAATAATAGATTGAATATCGCATTAACACTACTTAGGTTTAATAAGTATCTTCTGGTATTTGACATTGAAAGAGCCTTTCACAATATTAAATTGCCTTTTGAGGATACTGAAAGATTCCATTTTTTGTGGTTCAAAAATATAAAAGAAAATGATTTTAGTATTGTTTCTTATAAATTAATGCGACTTCCGTTTGGTATTAGATGTAGCCCTTCCATTCTCATGGTAGCACTTTATATAATATTAATATTGCATGTTCATACTTGTGATGAGTTTGAATATGAACTTAGGAAGATGTTGTATAACTTGTCTTATATGGATAACTTAGGTTATTCTTCATCTTCTGAAAGTGAAATTATTCTTGCTTATCATAGGTCTCATGTAATATTTAACAATTATGGGTTCAATTTGCAACAATTTCATAGTAATTCACCAGAGTTTAAAAAATTAAATTATAGTGAGTTAGACAATAACACTAATGTAGATGAGCCTATAAATAATCACGTAAAACTATTGGGAATGATGTGGGATACTCATAGTGATACCTTGTATAATAAAAATAGTGAAATGGACCCCAAAGCAAACACTTTGAGATCTATTTTATCTACTATAAATGGTCTATTTGACCCACTAAATATTGGGCTTCCTGGGAAGAATAGAGCTAAATTATTTTTACATAAACTGCAAAATAACAAAGATATAACATGGGACACAAAACTAAATAGTAATTTACTAAAAGAATATAAAAATATTTGCTCACAATATAATAAAAGCAAAAAACCTGAATTAAAAAGATTTATTGGGGATTATGCTTCTTCATATAATATTATAGCATTTACTGATGCTAGTAAAGACATTTATGGTAGTGTCTTATACTTACAAAATACAGATAATAGTGAGCTGCATTTTTTATGTGCAAAAAATAAATTAATTTCAAACAAAAATACTAATAGATCTATTCCAGTTTTGGAGCTATTTGGGGTAAAATTTGGAGCTCAGTGTCTAATAGAAATGCTTGACAATTTAACTAACACTTTCACACCTTTAAAAATAAATAAATTACATTTATATACTGATTCAATGGTAACATTGAATTGGATTATAAATAAAATTGAAAAATTAAACAAAATTGAAAGAAAAGGAACCATTATAAATAATCAGCTGAATTTTATTGAAACTGCATGTGAAAAACACCCGATAACTTTTCATCATTGTGAAGGATCTCAGAATCCTAGTGATTATGTTACTAGATGTGTTTCATATAAGGTTTTATTAAAAAATTCACTTTATTTAAATGGACCTATATTAAACAACAATAATGAAAGGTTAAAAGTCACTGTTCCAAATCCCTTATATAATAATAGTACAGATTTTAATATTTATAATATTCAAACTTTTTCTTTTGTACCCTTATTTAAATTAGATAGGTTTTCTTCTTTGAATAAACTATTTAAGGTTTCACACTATGTAAGAAAATTTATTCATAATTTAAAGCTTAAAGTACATGAGAAAAACCCCACTTTGTTTTCCAATTGTGACCCTAATGCAATATGCTCATATGAAGAAAGTTGTAATGTCATTTTTAGGCAATATCAGCTAGAAAATTTTTCAGAAACATATCAATATTTAATAAACCCAAAAAATAATAAAGAAACAAATTTGGTTACACAACTTAATCTTTTTCTTGATAAAAACAATATAATTAGAGTAAAGAGTAAATTTGCAAATTTAGATGCTGATTTTAATCAAAAAAATCCAATATTGTTGCATAAAAATCATTCACTAACTGATATAATAATTAAAGAATTACATGTAAAAATGAAACATGCAGGTGTATATAAACTTCTAGCTATAATAAGAAAGGAGTTTTATATTCCAACAGCATATTCAGTAATTAAGAAAAACATTAAAGACTGCATCAAATGTAAATTAATGTATGGCAGAACCATAAAAATTAATCAGAACCATTACAAAGATTATAGAATAAATCCATCTCAAATTCCATTTAGAGAAATATTTCTTGACCACATTGGACCTTTTAATATAAAAATAAATAATGTAGTAGAGAAGATTTACATATTAATTATAACTTGCACATACACTAGAGCTGTAAACCTTGTTCTATGTAAAAATGTAGATAATAAGTGCTTTATTTCTGCCTTTCAATTTCATGTGTTTGACTTTGGATTCCCACAACTTATAGTTAGTGACCAGGGAAGTAGTATAGTAAGCTCAGTGCAAATTATTAAAAATTTTATTGATGATGTAGATGTTAAAAATTATTTAACTCTCCATAATATAAAAGTTTTGGAGTTTTCACCATACCCTGGTAAAGCTAGTTTTCTAGGAGGTTTAGTTGAATCTTTAGTCAAACAGGTGAAAAATATAATCTATAGTGCTATAGGAAAAAATATATTAGAGCAGGATGAGTTTTCTTTATTAGTTAGGGAAGCAAATATGCTTATAAATAAAAGGCCGGTAGCATTTAAGCCAATATTAAGAAACCCTGAGGTGGATCCAAATATCCCATTTGCAATAACACCGGAGATATTGCTGAAGGGATATGAGGTTCCAGCTCTGGTTGTTTCTTCTCATTTATTTCATGATGGTATAGATCATTCAGATGATCCTGATTGGTCTCCTTGTGAACCTGATCAGGATCAGTTATATTTGACTTTTCAAAAATACAGAAAAGTGAAATCTAATTTGAATGATTTGTACTATGATGAATTCTTAGCAAACCTACAATATCTTGCCACTAACCAGCAAGATAAATATAAAAAAAACACACACACTTCACTGGGAGTTGGAGATGTTGTTGCCATTAAAGAAAAATTCTGTAAACCATACTTTTACAGCATGGGAACAGTACAAGAAATAAAAAATAACAATTTAGGAGAAACTGTTTCTGTAAAAATTAAAAAACCTAACCAAGAAACAATAACCCGACACATATCGGACATAATCTTATTAATAAAAAAGCATAACAAATTTCATGAAAATCTGCCAGAAACAGTTTCCACCACTAATGATAATAATAGTGATGCTGACAGCAGGGTAAAAAGGAAAGCTGCAGTTCAATGTAGAGAGCTACATAAAAAGCTCTTAGACCAAGGGCAACTTTAATATCTCCAACTATATAATAGTCAAATAAATATCTATGTCCTTGTTTAACAGGAACATGATATATATTTGAATAAAAACAATGTAAAATAAATTTGGTTTCCAAATTTAGTTTACATATTCATCAAAATTAAATTCTTAATAGAATTTAATTTTGGTCCCCTCCCAGTGTCAAAAATATATATTATATAATGTATGATATACCTTATATAATATATATGTTTATTTTATATATTTATATATTTATTTTTATTTTTTTTTTTTTTTTTTATTATTATGGCCACTGGAAGTTGAAGATTTTTCTTTAAAAAAAAAAATTAAAATGAATGAAAATTTATTTATTTATTCATTCTGTTATAAAATAACATTAATAATAATAAAAATTAAATATAAAAATAAATTTTTTAGTGAACAACTTAAAAAATTTATTTTTGATCCCATTTCACTTGATGGTTTGTTTACATATAAATGAATCTTCAAGCGAAAGCCCGAATCATGCCAGCTCTGCAAAAAATGATGCAAGAAAGTGATTTGCAATAAAAATTAGGATTGGCAGAGTGCCAGACCCTATATAATATCTACTGGAGCAAGACTGTGTTCTTTGCTCTGCCTATTTAGGCAAATAAAAATTTTTATTTGAGAATCAACAACTAATTCAGTGGCCACTGATAATAAAAATAATAATACCTACAAAAAACTATAATATTTTTTATTTTTTTTTATGAGAATATACAAAAAGAAAATCTGGCCTAAGACATACTACTCCATACAGTGAAGAAGGCCAAGTAGTATTATACAACAGGCCAGCCTAGAAGAGGGCCTTATTTATCATTTTTCTACCCCATATTACCATACAGAAGATGTAATTAAGAGTCTATAAAATCCTATCCTTTCAGAAAAGGATTGGCTCTGGATTTGACAGGAAGCAATTTGGTCAACAGAAAGAAGGAAATCAGCAAGTTAGAGAAGAGATTCTATTCCCCCTTATATAAAAATTTCCTATAAATAAATAATTTTAATTAAAAATATCTCCCTTAAATTCAATGTAAATATTTATACATTTAAAATTTTATATAGTAAATTTTAAAACTAAAACTTCTTTGACTCCCCCTTCTCTAATTATTTTCTTCATTAATTTTTCATGAATAAATTTTCTGTTACATGATCCGTATAATATTGTAAAGTGTTTAGAAATATTACCTATAGTTGGTGCCGTTTTGAAATGTTCAAAGATTTTGCTGGGACTGTAGCGATGTTGATATGCCCTGTCCGACAATCGATTCGTCGTGTAACCAATATATGTCGACGTACAGTCTGACTCAGGGCAGTTAAATTGGTACACAACGTGATGGTTGTCGGTCAAAGCATCTCTTGTGCTAAAGGAAGATGACAGTTGTTTGGATTTATGGTATAGTCTGACTTTAATTTTTGAGGTGTCTTTAGTTTTGAGGTGAGAGTTCAAAATATTACGAAGGCACTTCTCTTCTTTATTGAAGTCTATAGCATTAGAAGTTTTGAAGAAGAAATTTATCGAATTTTCCTGATTATTTTTACTTTCTTTATTAAATAATTTTGTAATGGTTTTATTAATTAAATTTTCAACTGAATATTGTGGATGATCACAGTTAATTAAATTTTACTTAATGCGGCAAATTTCTTCATCAAAAGTTTTCCAAGTTGAACATAGGTTGTATGCTCTGTAAACTAAAGTTTTTACGATAGATTCTTTGTAAATAGTCGGTGAATAGGATCCATAGTTCATATACAGACCATTATCAGTGGGTTTGACATGTATGCCTGTAGATAATGAGCCGTCAGAATTAACATTGATTTTGATGTCTAAAAAACAGATAGCATTATTAACCTAAGTTTCGTATGTAATTTTGTCATGCTTAAAATTTACATATGAAACTTAGGTTAATAATGCTATCTGTTTTTTAGACATTAAAATCAATATTAATTCTGACGGCTCAATATCTACAGGCATTCATGTCAAACCCACTGATAATGGTCTGTATATGAACTATGGATCCTATTCACCGACTATTTACAAAGAATCTATCGTAAAAACTTTAGTTTACAGAGCATACAACCTATGTTCAACTTGGAAAACTTTTGATGAAGAAATTTGCCGCATTAAGTAAAATTTAATTAACTGTGATCATCCACAATATTCAGTTGAAAATTTAATTAATAAAACCATTACAAAATTATTTAATAAAGAAAGTAAAAATAATCAGGAAAATTCGATAAATTTCTTCTTCAAAACTTCTAATGCTATAGACTTCAATAAAGAAGAGAAGTGCCTTCGTAATATTTTGAACTCTCACCTCAAAACTAAAGACACCTCAAAAATTAAAGTCAGACTATACCATAAATCCAAACAACTGTCATCTTCCTTTAGCACAAGAGATGCTTTGACCGACAACCATCACGTTGTGTACCAATTTAACTGCCCTGAGTCAGACTGTACGTCGACATATATTGGTTACACGACGAATAGATTGTCGGACAGGGCATATCAACATCGCTACAGTCCCAGCAAAATCTTTGAACATTTCAAAACGGCACATGGTCAATCAACTATTAGCAATATTTCTAAACACTTCACAATATTATATGGATCATGTGAAGTCCAGAAACTTAAAATTGCGGAGGCCTTCTACATCAAAACACGCAGACCAGACATTAACATAAAATTTAATGTATTATCTGTTAGATTAAATATCATTTGATTTAATTATTATATATTAATTTAAGACTCATTCGCTCACAAGAATTAATCCTCTGAAGATGTCTCAAGTTTAGAGACGAAACGCGTCGGGAAATGTAAATAAATATATCTTCTTCTTCTCATGTAAATTGTTTTCAAAGATTATTTTAAGAAAATTAAACTATGTACAGAAATAACTATTTAGAAACTTGGAAATAAAATCAAAAACTTTTATAATAATAATAATAATAATAATAATAATAGTAATGTTAAGTATAGCGTGCTCTCGCGCTGACGTAATCTCGTCTGCGACGAGATTACGTCATCACGCTCGAGCCTAACTCTCGTTAGGCTTAACTCAATCTCGGGTTTGGAAAGCCAAAAGGGTATAAACGAGGGCGTAGCGGCTACGCTCTCGGGGGTGACCCCCCTCTATATACATCCTACAGACTTGAAATTTACACGGATTCGTGCTTATCCCATACATACATTATATTCTAAGTTTAGCAATATATCCTCATTCCTTCATATCGAAAAGGTGGTAGATACGCGGATCTTCGTTCATCACTACTATATATATATATATATAGATGTTGCGTCTATATCTTAATATATATATATATATATATATATATATATATATATATATATATATATATATATATATATATATATATAAATATTGTGATATGTGTCTACATATATTATTATATATATATATATATATATATATATATATATATATATATATATATATATATATATATATATATATATATATATATATATATATATATATATATATATATATATATATATATATATATATATTATATACACACACAGTGGCATCCATTATCTTCTTGTATTTAGTATCGTGTCTTTTCGTTCTTATATATATATATATATATATATATATATACGGCATATATATATATATATATACGCTATATATATATATTTCTTCAAATGGTCAGCAAAAATATATAAAAATATCTATATGTCTATATATCTATATCTATTGAAATGTATCTACGTTATTATTATATATATATATATATATATATATATATATATATATATATATATATATATAACCTATCACTATATATTATAAATATATATATATATATATATATATATATATATATATATATATATATATATATATATACATATATATATATATATATATACATTATATATATATATATATATATATATATAAAGTGGAAGGACCCAATATTAAATTTCTAAGAAAAAATGTAATTTATATAAATTACTAAAATCATCTTACCTAAATTGTTAACTTTAATCGTCAAGTATGAGTGAGCAAAACTGAGATAACATCTTCAGTTTTTATGTTAATATTTCGATGTATGTAGAGGAGAGCAAATCCAGTAAGTCTTTCATCTCCAATATTATTTCTCACTTTTCAGAAGTCTTTAATGTTGAAAAGCTTCTTTCTACTGAAGCAGTAGACATGGGGTAAAATTGCCAGTATTTGCAACAAGATGTAAATATTTGGAATTGGGACTGTGAACAAGAAACAGCCGTCTATTGCTGTTTTTGGACGATCTGTGTTGTGATGCCATTTCAATCCTTATAAATCCCATTCTGATTTTTTAATAAATCTTCTATTAGGCTTTATGTCTTCCTTTGTAAAATGTTACAAATCTTTTTAGTCTTCATATGGCACATTACACCTGTTCGAAGTATGACAAATTGCAAGGAAGAAATAATTTCTTTATGATTTAAAACCTCTCTCCTAAATGATATTAAATCATCCAAAAATAGTATAAAAATGGATGTGCGACAATAAGTCTGTGGGTCAGAAGTAGGAATGTTGGGTCTGTATTTTTGGAACTTGTTAATTCTTGCAGAAATTTCAATACCCAGCTCTGATACGCTTACACATTCTCTTCAAAAATCTGCTGAAATTTTAATGTCGCATTTCTCTGATGGCTTCAAGTTTAGTTTTAATTAAAGGACTTACGAGATTTGTCCTGACAGCGCACGAATATTAAAGGATCTTGGCAAGATTTGCTCCTTGACAGCGACGAATATAAAAATTCTAATTTAACCTCTGCTCTTTATATTATTTACAGATATGATACTTAAAATTTTTAAATTATAAATAAATATGTCCCCTGGCCTCCCTGGATACGTTATCATATATAGTATATATATATATATATATATATATATATATATATATATATATATAGTATATATATATATATATATATATATATATATATATATATATATATATATATATATATATATATATATATATATATATATATCTGTATGGTGGGGCATCTCTGTGTGGGAATGAAATAATTGCCACAGCGTTCGTTCTGCCTATCATAAGAGGCGACTAAATGGACAATGGTAGCTGGGTTGGGTTCTCGGTACCACTTATTTAAATCTATGAATGCTCATTCATGCCTCGGGACTGGTAGTGGTCGCCGTAAACAACCTTTTATCTATCGTCGAAACTCTGTGAAAAGTCTAGAGAATTAATGGGGAGAAGAAGAGGAGAGAGGTGATGGTCCGATGGATGTATTTAGAAAGTATAAATTTGATCTGGGACAAAGATGAAAGGAATTGGGGAGGACAAGTGTTGTGGGGCGAATTATGTGAGTGCTTTGGTGGAGAGGAATGAGAGGGGGGAAGAGTTGCGATCCAGATAAGTTTCAAAGTTGGTTAGAACGTTCGGTAGAGTTCTATCCTACTTTACGAAAAATATTCTTCAACCTTTCTTTTTAGCGTAATTGCCTTGGTCTTTAGTAGCAACCTTCATGAATGACGTTAGACGTCTGTTTTAAAGAGAGGTATTGGCTCCTCCCACCTCACAGGTATCTTTAACGAAAGTATTTTTTTTTCTCGATTTCTTTTCGAAAATCTTTTAAAGTGCTTTATTTGCTCGAGATATATTTTCGAAACTCATCACTGCATTATAAAACATTTTAAAACTCAATAAACAGATTTCTTTCGACATATAAAATTATATGCCAAAATATTTATCATATAAACAATTATCTTAATTTCTTTACATCTTTAGTCAGAGGAACCTTCACACTCTAATTATCTATAATTAAAATACAAAAAAAAATTAAACATTTACACGCATGCAATTTTCCTTGGGCTTAAAGCCCTTGCAATATATAAGTTATAATTTCTTGCCTTAAAAAGAAATTTTTTACTATTAATATAACTGTCACTTTTAAAAATGCCCGCTTTACAAAACATGGTCTGTCTCCCTCCAATACACTTTAAGCATAATGTTCCTCCCTGATTTGGAGAATAGGATTGAGACTTGAATGGGACACATTCACTTCTCATCGTCCTAAATAATTTTCTCTCCTGATTTTAATATGGAAAGTTTGCTTCCCTTTACAAGCACTTCAAAAATATTATATCAAAGTAATCTATCCAGTTTGTATTTACAATATTATCGTACGCGGGTTCATATATTAATCATTCTTAATTACGAATAATAACAAACAACCCTCAAGCAGCACTTTTTAATAATGTACCGACAAACCTCGCTTGATGGAGCAATCTATGGCGTGAGGAGAAGAAACAGGCTCAACTGCCCCAGCCTCCCTCAGTGGAGGCAAGGAAAGACTATTAAGATGGAAAGTCTTAAAAGTTGAGCAAAATTTGAACCTTATTTCGACCCTAGTCATATGTGAGTTTCATATTTGGAGCATGTTGAAACTTCTTTAATTTTTTCTCCTCCACCCTAGGTTGAATTTTGTGTAGCTTTTGCGTTTTTGTGTTTCATCCACTCTCGGTGGTTTAAAGTTTTTATGCACTCGACATTAGTTTTGAAAGGTCTCTTTGTGTTTCAATCGATGACAACTCTTTATAGACGATTTCTTCATCATGCTTAGTTTGATTCTGCTATTTCTGAAACTGAAATTTTTAATCACTAAACAAAAAAAAACTCTTCACTTTATTAGTTATCCCCTCTCGGCATTTTTATTATCAGCGATTTATCAATTTTTAATTGGGCCCGTAATTAGAAGGTTTTGGGGGTCGTAATCCTGTCCTCCCGGGATTCTCCAAAGAAATTATGTACGAAATACGATCTCTTTAGAATTATAGACAAGATAATTAAAATTAGAAATACTTTCAAGATTTTAAACCTATATATATATATATATATATATATATATATATATATAATATATATATATATATATATATATATATATATATATATATATATATATATATATTTATCTCTCATATATATATATATATATATATATATATATATTATATATATATATATATATATATATATATATATATATATATAGCATATATATATATATATATATATATATATATATATATATATATATATATATCATATATATATATATATAATATTCCTTTTGCAGCAATCCACTACAGGGTTGGATGAAAATAACGGTGGTGAGCTTAGCTTGTGGATCACCTCAAAGGTCTGGATGGATTTAATAAAATGGGAAGTAATTAATGGTCGATCAAAGAATGTCAGAAAGAGCAAGTCTACATGTACAACATAACAATGACCTAGGTCTTCAGGCTGGAATAAGGTTATATATATATATATATATATATACTTTATATATATATATATATATATATTTACTCTATATATATATATATATATATATATATATATATTATAATATATATATATATATTATATATATATATATATATATATATCTTTATCTACATATATATATATATATATATACATATATATATATATATATATTTGTATATCTGTATTTGAGTATGTAGTTGTATCAATGTATATTTGTGTATCTGTTTTGATATGTATATATGTATATATGCTATATATATATCTTCAAATATTTCACTCTATCCGATTAAGGGGTGAGGTTCTCAACATGCACCGAGCAGAAAAGACGACAGAAGTGCATGACATGGTACTAAAAAAAAAAAGCCAGCCCCTCCACCAGTCACTCTTACCCTGCCCAAGGCCGTGCGGGGATAAAATAAAATCCACCATGGACTTCTGAACTGCGACAGGAGCCCTCACTGTTTCGTCGTGTAAGGTTCATCCCTTGGATCAGGCCCACAACTATACGCCCTCACAAAAACCCTCCAATAGCTAATATTGTGCATCTTTCTTCTCGCTTCCTGTAGCTCAAATTCCACTTTCCTTTCATGCATTCACTTTGCTAATTTCAGCCAACTTTTCTTCGAAGATGCTTACAGTCGGTCGATTCCTATCAAACTAACCACTATGCATCCCCACTTCCAAACAACCGGAGTATATCTATCCTTCCCCATATGACCAAATATTTTAATCATAAACTCTCTAGTTTATTTCTGTTTCCCAGGCGCTTTCTCCCACCCATAACTCCTAATAGATCAGGTTCTCATTGTTCAATACTTCTCTGCTTAATTAACACACCACAGATTTGTCCCATCTGAACAAGATTGGCACTTGCTTGAATCTATATTTCTTATTTCAAACCATAATCTCACTACACATTAAGCGGTAACAACAAACCTTCATGTAAAGACTAGCCACTCGACACATGGTCTCTTTGGCATTGTAGGGTTAACTGCAACCACCTTCTACCACCACATGCCACACCGGCTTTCTACTACACTCTGAAGTCATCAGTTCGGTTTCATCCACCATATAGCTGTAATGTTTTAAGCTAGGCCTTGTTCCAATTGCTAACCGCAGCATAAGACACACACCACGGACTCTCATAACTCATTACCACTTACTCTTGTATAAGTTTACCTTCAAACCCCTCCTTTTGCATCCTTCATAACCCTCTACTGCTCGAGGGTGGCTTTCTTTTAGATTCACCACACGAAATCAAATCATCGTGTTCAACATAAACGCGCGCGCCTTGCTCTCTTCGGGCTTCTCCATCGATCTTTTAACTACTACGAGCTACGCCACAATTTCATTAATCCTACATCCACTTGCCACAAATTAAGTAGTCGGGAGCATAGCATCCATAGCTCACTCCACTATTAATATTAGATTATTCACTTTTATCTCTGAAGTCAACTTACTTGCCTTCCACTATCGATAGCCATACTTTTGATTTCGTTCCAGAGTCCTCACCAGCTGCCTCATCACTACTACTACCACGAGCCCTATTAATCTGTCATACGTATGCTGTGCAAATCTATAGAAGCTAAAAGCAATTTATTCCCCCACAATACAAACCAACTGCAAGACTCGTGCATTTTGGAATACCTTTTACATAACAACTCTCAATACTTCTCTAATAAAAATGGCGGCGCAATAAAAACCATTTATAATCAGAGAAATTATTCATCAAATGAACAATAATTACTTAATGTTAGCTTTACCGTGTTTTTATTTTCTATTATTTAAAAATAAATTGTAATTCAAATTTAATAAACATTTGTGTTGATAAACAATTTAATTAATTTAATTTAATTTCAGATCTTGAAAATCTGAAAGTATTTTCTGGAAACGTCAAAAAAATTTTTTGTATTCAACAAATACTCATATATATATATATATATATATATATATATATATATATATATATATATATATATATATATATATATATATAATATATATATATATATATATATATATATATATATATAAAAATATATATATATATATATATATATATATATATATATTTATAATATATATATATATATATATATATATATATATATATATATATATATATATATATACTACTATAACTATATATAATATATATATATATATATATATATATATATATATATATATATATATATATATATATATATATAATCCCTTGGCCCAGGTCCCAGGTGGGCCACAACGATCCATCACAAACCCGCTATTCTACTCCTATTGACCTTCGCTACGCCCTCTGGCAAACTCAAATTTCTCTCCTCCAGGCATTTCCTTACTGAATCAATCCAATTCGCGTCGGTCTCCTATGCAGTGGATTCCCATCGCCACCACTATGCATCCATAACCAATAGGGTGGGCGAAAAAGTCAATTGATATTTTCGAGTCACTATAGTGCGGAAAAGAGGTGCGATTGGAATACAAACAACAAAAAAATCTATTCAAATCGGACTTTATCTTCCGATCGCGCAAACCATCTAAAAATTTCAAAAAATTGAAAATTTCCGATTTTTTGAGAATTAAAAAAATATATAGGTATATATATTTTTTATCGCTATACTGAAAAATATTTGCAGATTGTACTGTTTAATAATAATAATAAAAAAAAATTGCGTTTAGAGAATATCTTCCGATCGCGCAAGCTCAGTAAAAATCGGAGGAAAATTCAACTTTGAGTGATTTTGATGTATTAAGAAAATAATCACTTGAGGTCAGTTTGCGTTCCAATTTTAACATTTGCATATAAATTGTGCAGCTCTTTGCTTGTTTAGATATTTGATAATATTTAAACAACCCAGAACTCACCACGGGGAGGTGGCTGCACTTCGAGTTCCACCCACACCCTTCCCTCCATCCAACCAATGAGGATGTTTGCTATTTACATTACTTTAATATATATTTTATTTTATTTCAGCTTCAACAGGTTTGGAAGGCTGCCTTTTCAATGTATAGTTTCGTCTTCCAAGTCTAGTGCTCAGTTTTTTTGTCTCCTTTTGATCTATAGTACCGATTTTTCCTATTTTCCGTACTTTTTCTGGAGGTAGATAAATCTATGCTCAATGACTGGAATTTTGTTACGTTTTTCACACGTACAGTTAATCTAAATCGGACATTCACACAGATCTGGGGTCGTTTTACAGGAGCAATACAAATTCATTACACATTTGCAGGCTGAGATATCAAACAGTTGAGTTCCTTGTTTTTTTAATTCATCAACCTTTTTTATAAAGTTTGTTTTTTCCTTGTCTCGAATCAATCACCTGAGGTTTGTTTGCGGTTTGAGGTTAAGATTTAAATGTAAATTGATACTATTGAGCAAGAGCATATTAGGTCATTTTTAAACAACCTAGAACTTACCACGAAGAGTTCGCTGAAGGGCGGAAAGGTTTAGTAGTTCACCCAACTGCCGCTAGCCAAGTTGCAAAACAGCGCTGAAGTCGCCGTACGCCCCTCCCGCCTATCTCTCTCCGCCCGCATCCACTCCCACGGCGCGCCGTTTCGTTTCAGTTGTCAGGCTGTTACGCTTGAGTGAGCATTACACGTACACGACTTCTTCACATTATTGTTTGTGAATTTGGTGTATTGTATTATTTTAATTACATTAACTACTGAAATGGATTTGGATATGTCGTTGACCAAGAAAATTACTAGACAATCTTTTCAGTGTCCTATATTCGGTCATCCAAGAGACTTTCTGCCAAACATTCTTCCAACACACGAGGATGTGCTTCGATGCTCCTTTGAAGAGAGGTTTGTATTAGCAAGTAAGTTTCTCATCTGTCAGCAAATAACAATGCAGTGACACAAAAAGTAAAATATATTTATGAGAAGGCGTCAATCCCTACAGTTTCTTATTATAGGATCATTCAGCTAATTAATGCCTACTATGATAAGTATTGTAAACTAATGAAATCTTACATTCGAGACAAGGAAAAACCAAACTTTATAAAAAAGGTTGATGAATTAACAAAACAAGGAACTCAACTGTTTGATATCTCAGCCTGCAAATGTGTAATGAATTTGTATTGCTCCTGTAAAACGACCCCAGATCTGTGTGAATGTCCGATTCAGATTAACTGTACGTGTGAAAAACGTAACAAAATTCCAGTCATTGAGCATAGATTTATCTACCTCCAGAAAAAGTACGGAATGGGAAAAATCGGTACTATAGATCAAAAGGAGACAAAAAAACTGAGCACTAGACTTGGAAGACGAAACTATACATTGAAAAGGCAGCCTTCCAAACCTGTTGAAGCTGAAATAAAATAAAATATATATTAAAGTAATGTAAATAGCAAACACCCTCATTGGTTGGATGGAGGGAAGGGTGTGGGTGGAACTCGAAGTGCAGCCACCTCCCCGTGGTGAGTTCTGGGTTGTTTAAATATTATCAAATATCTAAACAAGCAAAGAGCTGCACAATTTATATGCAAAAGTTAACATTGGAACGCAAACTGACCTCAGGTGATTATTTTCTCAATACATCAAAATCACTCAAAGTTGAATTTTCCTCCGATTTTTACTGAGCTTGCGCGATCGGAAGATATTCTCTAAACGCAATAATTTTTTTTTTTTTTTATTTTTATTATTAACAGTACAATCTGCAAATATTTTTCAGTATATCGATAAAAACTATATATGCCTATATTTTTTTAATTCTCAAAAAATCGGAAATTTTCAATTTTGAAATTTTTAGATTTTTGTGGTAGATAAAGTCCGATTTGAATGATTTTTTTATTATTTTTTCTTATATTTTAATGCAAAATATAACATATTCCCCAAAATATCAATATGACTTTTTCTCTCCACCCTATTAACCAACCGACTATCATGCATCCTTTCCACATTACCAAACCATCTCAGTACTTATAAGAATTCTGTTATTTTACCTTTCTTCCATCATTACTCTGTAATAAGTTCTTCTCACTTTTATTAATTCTCCTCACTAACACGCTGGTGTCCATCTGAACACATTGTACTTTAGATCTATATCTTTTATTCAGACCATAGTCTCACTACTGTACATTCTTTACAGATAACAATATAACCTCATATGAACCTAATTTCAAGACTTGGTGCCCCACATCCAAATAGTTTATTGCATAACCACCTTCCTGCATTCTGCTTCCTACTACCAATCTACATCATCTGTTAAATTTTTCATCCAACATGTATCTTAAATATTTAAACTCAGACACTTGATTTATATCTGCTCACCATCTAACTTATAACTTCCACACCAAGGACTGTCCTCCTCACAACCATGGCCTTATTCTTCATTGCTCAAATCTTACTTTACACTTTGAAACCAGTCTCTACCATCCTCTCAAACTCTCTTCAGATCCACTCAAAACCAAATCATGCTAAATATATATATATATATATATATATATATATATATATATATATATATATATATATATATATATATATATATATATATATATATATATATATATATATATATATATATATGTCTTACCACTATATATATATATATATATATATATATATATATATATATATATATATATATATATATATATATATATATAAAGTCTCTGTGACGTGCGTTGAGGTGGTGCGTTTGCACATAGGTCGTGAGTTGATCTCGTCGAAGCGGTTGCTTTTTCGACTGATACCAGGACGGACGCGAAAAGTACCGTTGTTTGTAGGAGATTTTCTGTAATTCATTACAGTTTACGGCATAGTGTATTAATACACTAATCTCAATACCCTCACCTCACTCATCCATAGCCAACACATACAACGGTACAACCTTTAATACACATACAGACACCTACATTCCTATTCGCCTCACGCACAGTAGGTCTGTGAGTCCTGAGCCTAGCCATGCCCACTGATGGCTGGAATATCTTGACTTGGTTCAGACTGAGGCTGGGGTTACTATCACCCTGATAACTGTGCACCTTTCCACTTTGTATGGGCCCACTGGTCGGGAAAAACATAAAATAGTAACCTTTCCCCCGATTGTCGTGGTAAACTAACTAACTAACTAACTAACTAACTAACTAACTAACTAACTAACTAACTATATATATATATATATATATATATATATATATATATATATATATATATATATATATATATATATATATATATACATATATATATAAAATATATATATATATATATATATATATATATATATATATATATATATATATATATATATATATATATATATGATATATACTGCTATAATATATATGCACACAGGGTTGGAAATTATAAGGTTCTTCTGGGTGATCCTGGACCCGGTGAATGGACCCCTCCTCCTGAAGTAACAACAAATGTAGAGACCTCAAATGAGAACAAAAACTCTACAATTCCTGCTCAGTTTTCAGATCTTTGGTCTTACAAACGTCATTTGAAATACGTTAAAGAAATCATGTTCAAATGTTTGAACGACGAATGCGTTTCGAATATCTTGAATATTTATAAAAAGACAAATGGTTTGATTATTAAAATAAAAAATCTCAGCAAAAAATTATTGATGTTATAAAGAGAAAAAGAAAGTCTCTTCGAAAATTTCTTTGGAAATTTGGAGTTTGGAATAAAAAAGAAGACACAATTGTGAATGATCAAAATTTCCTCAGTCAAAAATTCGTAAAGAATTTAAATGCCAAGAAATTCTTTTTAAAGGAAGCAAACGTTGGTCTTCCAAACAACATTACCATTCGCCTATATAATCTTAAAGGTATATATATATATATATATTATATATATATATTATATATAATATATATTATATATATATTATATATATATTAAATTATATATAGTA
>JABUQX010080762.1:22500-35151 GCA_015478945.1 Trachelipus rathkii
AGCTATCTTTACAAAAGTTCTTTTGAGAACTCCACCCCAATTTTTTGAGAACCTTATCAAATTTTTTTGAGAACCCAATTTTTTTGAGACCCCTATTTTTGAGAACCCTATTTGAAGAACCCATTTTTTGAGAACCCAATTTTTTTGAGAACCCCTATTTTTGAGAACCCAATTTTTTTGAGAACCCTATTTTTTGAGACCCCTAATTTTTGAGACGCCAATTTTTGGAACCCTTTTTTTGGAGAATCCCTAATGTTTTTGATGTATACCCTAATTTTTCGACCAACCCTTTGGTCTTCCATGGGTCAATTTTGGCCCACCTTATAATTTTGTGAGAACCCTAATTTTTGAGAACCCTATTTTTGGAGAGACCCCTATTTTTGAGAACCCTTATTTTTTTGAAACCCTAATTTTTTGAGAATCCTTAATTTTTTCGAAACAAACCCTCTTTGGTCTTCCATGGTCCATTTTGGCCACCCTAATTTTTGGCAAAACCCTTGTGTATTCTACGGTACATTTTTTCACCACACATCACACACACACACAACACTGCTAGGCACACACACACCACACACACCACACACACACACACACAACACACACACACAACACACACCACACACACACACACACACACAACACCCACATCACACACACACACACATACATTGATGGTTCCCTCATCCCTTTTAGATGCAATTCGAAGCAGTATATGATGGATGCCATCTTTGATGAGTCTCTAAGCATTTATATGATGGCTCAACTTTGATGGTTCCCAATTACCGTAAGGAGTAGTCTAGTGAGTTCTATTAGTGTTCTATGATATTAGATGAGTGCCAATGACTGCCAAGTGAGTGCCAATGAGTGCCAAGTGAGTGTGCCAATGAGTACCAAGTGAGTGCCAATGAGTGCCAAGTGAGTGCCACATAGTGTCATGTGAGTGCCACATAGTGCCATGTGAGTGCATCTTTTTTTCAAAGCCTTTTACTTAGTCTCTCCCCTGAGCCCAGATATGCCTAATATGGGTGTCTACCCCTAGTTTATAAGGTATGAGGAATCGATTGTGTATATACAATTGCTAGGATGCTTTCCTACTATGAGTTTAGTATTTTTTCTAACACTCTTGATAGGCACGCAGAATATATATCTAAAGAGTTACACATTTGAGACAGTGACCGCAAACGTTTCCGAGTCCGCGTCCGTAGGTGAGCCCCGTCGCGAAACCGCCGCCGCGTGCGCCCGCAGGCGCAATATTACCGCGTAACCGCCGCCGCGTGCGCCCGCAGGCGCAATATTTCCGCGGTAACCGCCGCCGCTGCGCCCGTCCGCAACGTAATATAGCCGCGCGAACGAAAAATTATGCTATCAATGTAAACTATTTCCAAGAATTTTTTTTCAAATATACTATGAGTCATTCATTTTTACTTCATACTTAAACATTTTTTATTAAAAACATAAACTTTACATACCTTAAAGCAGTAAATCAGTAAATCACATAGAGTGTTTACCTAACACCAAAGGGACGTAGTATGCTTTTGTTTTACTGTTTTGACTGCTTTAACTCACTGCTTTACTGCTTTAACTCACTGATTTACTGCTTTAACTCACTGCTTTACTGCTTTAACTCATATATTTATTAACATTACATACCTTAAAGCAGTAAATCAGTAAATCAAGAGAGGTGTTACCTAACACCTAAAGGGATTTAGTATGCTTTTGTTTACTGCTTTACTGCTTTAACTCTTGCTTTACTGCTTTACTCTCTGCTTACTGCTTTAACTCATACTTACATACCTTAAAGCAGTAAATCAATAAATTCAATAGAGGTGTTACCTAGCACCAAGGGATTAGTATGCTTTTTGTTTTACTGCTTTAACTGCTTTTACTCTCTGCTTTACTGCTTTAAAACTCTCTGCTTACTGCTTTAACTCTCTGCTTTACTGTTTTAACTCTCTGCTTTACTGCTTTAACTCATATACATTACATACCTTAAAGCCATAAATCATAAATCAATAGAGGTTTACCTACAACCTTAGGGATTATATGCTTTTGTTTTACTGCTGCTTCACTGCTTTAACCTCTGCCTTTACTGCTGTTTAACTCTCTGTTTAACTGCTTTAACTTCTCTTTACTGTTTAATCTCTGCTTTCTTAACTGCTTTACTCATAATACATTACATACCTTAAAGCACTAAATCAGTAAATCAATAGAGGTGTTACCTAACACCTAAGGATTAGTATGCTTTTGTTTTAACTGCTTTACTGCTTAACTTTCTGCGTTACTGCTTTAACTCTCTGCTTACTTGCTTTAACTCACTGCTTTAACTGTTTTAACTCATATATTTTATTAATATGTTTCCTTTTATATTTTTATTTTGTTTTATTACTTTTTATTTATTATTATTCTATTTTATTTTTGTTTTATACTTTTTTTTTTTAAATTGTAAGTAAAATAAAAACAAACAGAGTTTCTGTTATATAACATTTTATTTTAATAAAATTGTAAACGAAATTTTTATTAAAAATATTTTATAATATATATAAATTTTAAAGGAAGTAAAATCGCGTTTTTCATTTAAAGCATTTATAACATAATTAGAAACTATAAAATCATTAACATACAAATTTTTAACATCAAATATATTACAAGTTTATTAAAACCATACCTTATTTAAAAACACATATAATGAAATAAAATACAAATAGCACTCCACATAAATTGGAATATAAGGGTTGAATGGGGTAAGACATAGTTTTAACATAACTTACATTATTATATTTTAAAAATAAGGTAATATAATGATTATTCAATATAAATTTTAAGTTCAAAGAATCAATTATGTGACCCAGTATCGTTTTTTTGCTCCTATAAAACGTGAAAATCCAATGTCCTGTTGAGGTGATGTGACGCGGCAATGTATTGAATATGAAGCAGGTATCCTTCTCCAACTTTACAGAGTTTATTTCGTTAATAGCGAACACTCCTAAAAAGCGAGGTTCATTTTTAAACACCGATTTTATTTCCTCTTCATTCATCTTTAATAATTCAAAAGTACGTTGCTTACTCTGTCAATTTCAATGAGTTGAGGATGCTCAAGATAGACCACTACAGTGATGGGTGATTTGTAACTCGATCCAAAGAGGAGACGTTAGTCCCTAAGGTGCCCTTTTTCCCAAAATGTTTAAATGATATGCGTTACAAGCTGAAAGGTCAGTGAGATCATATGCGTATAAATTACTATTTCTTTGCGTTTCTTCAAGATTTAAACCTGTCCCACTATCATTACAAGATACAGCATTGGCTATTAAGTCGTAAACAGGTTCGAGTAGCAGATAGATAGGTCTCCGTTGTATTAACATTTCATATCACTGTCCGTTGAGGAGTCCTTCACATGCTAAACTGATACCCCTAAGTCCGAAAAAGGGGTGAATTTATAGGGTGACTTTTCCTAATATTTCCTGAGTAGGCTCATGTTCCACAATCCCCATTATTACTTTCCCTGTGGTAAATTTCCCGTTCACAATGTTAGGTGATATTGAATACTCGATAATCCTTGTAGTGAAAAATCATAACTTGGTTTCAACTCTCTTAATGGGGTACTTTGCTGTAGTATTCAAAAGGGAATTTTCAATTTCCAAATGTCGTGTGGTGATTAATTCACGTTTTCTAACATAGAGATAAGCCTCCAACAGTTTGAAAGGTTCTGGACATACAGCTGTAACAGTAGGTTTACTTTTTATTTTAAGAGCAAATTTACGGCATTTTTTGAAAAAAAAAATTACCGCGAAAAAATTAAAAAATTTGAAATTCTAGTCTCTACAGATGGTAGAATGAGTCTTTCTTGAGAAGATATCGCCATTTAAACGACCGTAAAATTCAATAAGTATTATTATGACTTTGCCTGCTTTATCTAATTTGCACTTCATCTTTGAAACATATAAACACAACATGCCTTGGAGATGAGATTGTTTAGCGTCGTCGGAATAATTTAACAAATGTTTCTATATAACTTCTATAAGGATAATTAGCAGCTGAAGCACCTAGTGAAAGTTCCGTTAAGATAGACTTCAACCTGTGTGAAACATGTATACAGGAAATTTTTTGATTCTGTATATACTATATGGTCATCACCCGAAGGAAGATCTGTACCATTCAGGTTTTGTCCATTTCGTTTTTACATATAAAACACATAGATGAATCTAGGTATTGATCAGAAGTGCTTGGAATATTGAACTCTAGAGAAATCTGTATTGGTAATTGAATGCAGAGGATTTATACTGATAAAGTTGGAATCGCTAACGCTAATCTGTGTTGGGTTCATGGAAAAGAGATCCAATTCACTTTTACAACAATCAGGACTAGAAGGATGAAGGAAATGCATCTTTATGGCGAGTTCTGGTGTATAATGAACATTTTCATGAAAAACCTTACTTATATACCACACACATCGTATAAAAGTTATCAGTTAGTAATTAAATAGCAAATACATCAATACATATTTTTTCTTTAGAGTTTTTTTTTCCGCTAGGCCTTTTTCTTTATGACAATTCTTTGGTCCCTCGACCTTGACTGACCATTACGTCTTATTTTAACGCTTAACATCATCCAACTCTCAATCTGAAACATCGCAATACATCTTCATTCTGCGGGACGACGCTGATCTCCTGCTGCAATATCTTGAATACCTTGCGGTCCAGTTCTTCTAGCCGTTTTAACTAAATATTCCCCACCTCTCCTGAGTAGAGGCCTTGCATTTCTCCATAGCTTGGCAAAAAAATCCACCAAGGCCATACCCCCCTCTGCATTTTTTGCGATCCTCTGAATACCTTCCTTCTCTATTATTAAGGATGTCTTCTTAATTATCTTTAACACTGCGAAGAGTATGTTAAGGAAGGACAAATCCTATCTGACTACACCTCTTATATATAATCAATTATGCTGTAATTACTGTATCTGTTTCTTTCTAATATGACTTTGCATTAACAATGTGTCGTATGTAAAGGGGAAGGGATTTTCTTCTACATCTTTTATATGCACGCGTACGAGTCAAAATTTGATCTATTCAGAGGTAGATAATGAACATTAGGGAATGTTATAACTTTACTCTCTTTGGGAAAATATACTACTCTTAATAAAGGAGCTTTAGTATTACCTACATATTGATGATCAATTATATTTGTATATACATAAGCCATACCTGGGTGGTTGAGCATCTCGGATGGCGTGCATGTATAATGCAGTACTCGATCTGCTTCATCTTTTTGTTCATGCCGAGTCATGGGGTTATTCTCCACAGATAGTATAACCCTCTTCAACATAGTAGGGATATCATGAAGTATATCCAGCTCAGCATCCCGTTTACGAATATGTTTACGCTGCCATGGTGAACGTCTCAGAAAAAACATGTCACGGTCTTGCAGGTTTACACTTACTTTTGAGCTTAAAGATATTATTACTTTATCTTCATAGGTACGCATTTCAGTTTTGTATACCAGATCCTTACACATAATACTCATATCAAAGAGAACGTTTAAATGACTGAAAATAGCAGGCACCGATTTAAAATGTGACCTCCGCAAAGTAAATTCTTCAAAGAAGTATTCATTTGGACCAATCCTGGACCTAGGTAGATCACGAGTATCTTGCACTTGTAATATAGTTTCAACACATTCTACACTTCTGTACACCAACATCCAGAATAGATTGTGAGGAAAATTTTCTAATTCTGTATTAAAATTTGGGTTTTAATAGTCAAATTTTGTCTCTTTCAAGTTGTATAGGATTCATTAACACATTTGTAAAATCCGAGAGTTTATTACAGGATGTAAATCCAAGGAGCTGAAAGACGGAGAAGTCAATATAAAAGCTGATCTAGCACTCTCCATGATGTAATGACCAACTGCATATAATTCTTAACTTCACTTCTTTTATATAAGTATTAACTTAGCATGGATACCCCCTCTATTCAGCCAGATACTGTTTTATTTTCCCTTCTTTCCTCTCGTAAGCCAATATTTTTTCAATTTTATATCATGAGTTACAGGATTGAACTTTACTTTTTGTATTTCCTGTTTATAAAATCCGCCTTTTATTTTTTCACCATTTAAATCTTTAGAAAATATAACTTTAAACTATCACGACCGAAGGGTCGGATATTGTGCACTTTAAAAAACTTCAGTGTCCATCCGGATTCAATCCTTTTCCTAAACCTTTCTTCTGTTCGAGATACTCTTACATAATCGTCGTTTACCTTTTTTCCTGAATTATCTTTTATTTGTTTTTCTTTTTCATGCAGATGGGTTCTACGGCCTCTAGTTTTTGACATTTCTATAAGGAGTTGCTTTTATAGTTCTATGGTAAGACCTGTATAAGAATAAGCCAGATCGTCCAGTATATCAATATTTTTAAAAGTATTCAATTTTAGTAAAATCCCTATGCCTCGCTCTTTTATAGTACGCTGGACTCTTTCAAAATAGCAGCTTTGTTTACGGAAAATGTATTGTAATAGCTTATACCATACTCCCAGAGCAGCTCCTGAAACTCTCGCCCCTTGAATTCCATTCCTGAATCTGTCCAAAATGATTTAGGTGTTCTCTGCTCGTCCTCTATAATTTCAAGTACAGCACCGGCAACTGTAGCTGATCTTTTATCTTTTATTGGCTTCAACCACAAGTATCTAGAGTATACGTCAATTGTAAAAAGTATGTATTGAAAGCCTTCATTATAAGTGCTGTATTTAATCATTTCCGATAAATCTAACTCCCATAGCTATCGAGCTGCGAGATATGGTTTTCCGGGTTGGAAATTTTCTGCGTATAGGTTTATGTAGAGTAAACGCTTCTTCCCCTTCTAAATATGCTTTTAACTCTTTTTTCTCAATATTAGGATACCTTAAAGCAAACCTAGTGAAACCCCCAAAACCGTTTGGCTCCCTCAGATTGAAGTAATACTTATCAACTACCTCCTTTGCGTCCATGTTGACTACTGACCCACATGTAAATGCTATATATATATATATTTGTCACAAAAATGTGATATAAAGGTCCCAGGGGATAAAGAAAAGAAAAAGGTTTAAAATAACATATTTATTTATACACAGACATTACAACTAAATAAATATATATATTTTATATATATATATATATATATCTATTATATATTTGTCACAAAATGTGATATTAAGTCCGCAAGGGATAAGAAAAAGACAAAGATTTAAAATAACTTTTATTTAATACACAAACATTACAACTAAAATAATATATATATATGTAATACAATAATTACGTATTTAATCCCTATGCCTATTATAAGGTGTTTTTCTTATTCGTCCTCTGGTAACACGTTTAAATTTATCTGATGCGTAAGAAGTGCCTGAGGGACTTGAATCAGGTCTTGGCATCTTTGGTATATTATCTAAGTCTGCTAATCGCGCTGTATTTAAAGATTAAAGTTCTGGGGAAATTAATAGTCTGAAGTTCTTGTTTGATCTCATTCCAACCTTTTACAGGCCCTTTCTTCCAGTTACGTGAGAGATCAGCTATCAAATCCACAATATTTGATCCTTTAACTATTTCATCATCAATTACGATTCTGTCCCTGCCTTCATTCAAAGATAAATGGTCTTTTAATATATCCTATAATGCTATTCCTGATTACGCACTCTAATAGGTAGGCTATCCCTCTAGGATATTTTTAAATTTATCTTCCTTTTTCACTTCAAGTTACTTCATTAGGTATATCTACATCATCGGTTAGAGGGATACGTAGGGATTGGATGTAGGTGCAAGTCTTTAAGATCTATCAATTTTTGTATGGCACCTGGTATACGAATGCGTTTCTCATGGATGTCTCCAATGTCTGAATTTAATATCCTGTACACTTCTTTTTCGTATTTGGTTATCTGTTCAACTTTAGGATCATATAAGCTATGAGGTAGAGGCTGCTGAAAAGATAATGAGTCGTTCACAATATAAGGATTCTGTTGGTGCAACTGTTGTTGTTGATGTGAAAGAGGTTGTAATGTCAATGCATTGGGCTGTAATATCTGCGTATATAAGGTCTGGGATTGTGGATTTTGCTGAGCGGTTGGCAATAACTGGCTATATTGAGATTGTGAATGATGATTCGGCTGAAATGAATTCTGTACAGATGCTGTATTATTATACTTCATTTTCTCATACCATTATATGGAAGTACAGCAACCTTCTTCATTATGGGGACAACCACTTAGTTCCACGGGAGCTATAACGAGAAGAGTATGGTAGGAATACTCCTCCTCCTTTCTGAAGTAATTTCTTTTTATTTTTCAAATTTTTTATGTTGAGGGAGAGTTTTTTAATGATGTTTCTATAACGACGTAGCTTTACCTTCTGAGGTCTGTTTAAAGGAACATTTCCTTTTATAAGATTTAAACAGACTTCACATACACACTGGATGAATTTCTCATCCTCACTAATTAGTTTACGTTTTTCAGAAGGTTTCACTTTTTAAATTTTTTGATAAGAGGTAAATACTTTGCAATTAAGCATCATTCTTCAGGTAGTATACAGTTTCTATCTCATAGGGAAGAATGTTGGTACGGAGCAGCACTCTGTACGTGTTTTTGGGGTGAAGTTCACACATCAAATAACCGTGGGGGATCGAAGTAACCTCCTTATATACTTTTAAGAACTCTTTCCTTTGAAGAGGAAACATTTGAGTTGCCAATAATTTGACTCATGTCTCTTCTCTGTCCAAACAACAGTAAATACTGAGTGTAAAGAAACACCTCGCATATGCTTGCTTTGATGAAAAATATTCTGTGTTATGAAAAACACCGAGATATTTAGATGGTGAGAAAAAACTGTGAACGCTTCTGCTATTTCCCAATTCAATTTGTGCATTAAATCATCTAAAATAATTTTGTGGCCTTGTATATTGTCCAACGATCTAATATCGTATATATACCTTCATGAATGAATCACATTTTATACTCCTTAATTTTCCTGATTCACATTATTAACACCCCTTTTTTTAGGGGAGACTTATTTTTTACCAGAGTGCGGCCGACTGGGGCGAAAAAGCAAACGTTACCCCTGCGCTTAAATAGTTTAATAATAGGAGGTTCAAACCAGCAAGCCTGTCGGCCCACCCTACAAGACATGTAGCCCGGACTTCGGAACGTAAATCTTCTTCCAAATCCATGACCCGTCAACGGAGAATGAATAGAGTTTATTAAAGCAGTAAAGCGAGTAAATAAAATCCTGAGCGAATCCCCTGCTGGCTAAGCAACACTCTTGTTTTACTGCTTTTACCTGTTTTAAGGGCTGTAAAGTATATGTTTTTAATAAAATTTCGTACAATTTTAATAAAATAAATGTTTACTATAACAGAGAACTCTGTGTTTTTTATTCTTACATGTACAGAGTTTAAAAAATAAAAAAGTAATTAAAACAAAAATAAAAAGTGTGAAGAAATAATAAAATAAAAATAAGTAAATTAAAAGAAAAATAAAAATATAAAGAAAACAATATTGTTAATAAGTATATTGGTTAAAACCAGTAAACGCAGTGATAGTTAAAGCAGTCAAGCAAAGAAGAGTTAAAGCAGTAAAGCAGCAGGTTAAATGCCATAAAAGCCAGTAAACAAAAGCACATACTAATCCCTAGGTGCTAGGTAACACCTCTATTGATTTATTGATTTCTGCTTCTAAAGGTATCGTACATGTTATGTAGTTAAAGCCAGTTAAAGCCAGAGAGTTAAACAGTAAAGCAGAGAGTTAAAAGCCGTAAAGAGAGAGTTACGAAGCAGCTAAGCAGAGCGTTTTAAAGCAGTAAAGCAGTAAAACAAAAGCATACTAATCCCTAAGGTGTTAGGTGGTTTGATTTACTGATTATTGATTTACTGCTTTAAGGTATGTAATGTATATGGAAGTTAAGCGTAAAGCAGAGCGTTAAAAGCAGTTAAAGCAGTACGAACTAAAGCGCCAGTAGCAGTAAAACAAAGCAATCTAATCCCTTTGGTGTTCGGTAACACCCTTCTATTGAAATTTAACTGATTTTACATGCTTTAAGGTATGTAATGTTAATAAATATATGAGTTAAAGCAGTAAAGCAGTGAGTTAAAAGCAGTAAATCAGAGAGTTAAAGCAGTATAACAGCAGTGAGTTAAAGCACGTAAAACAAAGTAAACAAAAAGCAATATCTAATCCCTTTGATGTGTTAGGGTAACACCTCCTATTGATTTACTGATATTCCTGCTCTTACAGTGTAAAGTTTATGTTTTAATCCAAAACATGTTAAGTATGAAACAGTAAAAATGCTGACTCATCGTATAATTTGGAACAAACAAATTCTTGAATATATCGTATACATTGATATCATATTCTTTTCATTATCCGCTGCGGTAATATAGGCGTCTGCGAGACGCCGACGCGCGGCGGCGGTTACGCGGACAACAAAATATTTGCGCTGCGGGCGCACGCGCGCGCGCGTTTCCTCGGAAATCATCAGCCTGCCGGGGGCATGGCGGCGGTCTCGCGAAGGGGATCTCGCGGAATATAGCCGACTCGCCAAACCATTGCGGTCCACTGTCTCCAAATGTGAACTCTTTAGATATATCATTTTGTCGTGCTATAAAGTTTAGAAAAATACTAACTCATAGTAGCAAGCATCCTAGCAACTTGTATATACACCAATCGATTCCTTATACCTTATAACCTAGGGGTAGACACCCTATATAGGAGCTCTATTCGGGGTTCAGGGGAGGCTAGAAAAGGCTTCGAAAAAAAAGTGGCCACTACTTGTGCCACTCATGGTGGCACTCACTTGGCAACTCATTGGCACTCACCTTGGCAACTCATTGGCACTCCACTTGCAGCTCATTGGCCACTCACACCTGTGGCACTCAACCTGGCACCCATCTAATACGCCCATAGAAACCACTCACATAGAACATCACTAGATACTCCTTACGCGCTGATCGGGAACCACTACAAAAGTGACCATCAATAAATCTTTGAAGCTCATCAAGAATGGCATCATCTCAAGTTGAGCCATCCAAAAGATGAAACCATCAATGTATGTGTGTGTGTGTGTGTGTGTGTGTGTGTGCTGTGTGTCTGTGTGTGTGTGTTGTGTGTGTGTGTAATACAGTAGGCCTAGCAGGCTGGGCTGTTGTGTGTGCTGTGTGTGGGATGGGTCGCGAAAATTGTACCGCGTAGAATCATCAAGGGTTTGCCCAAAAATTTCAGGGTGCGGCCAAAATGACCCCATGGAGACCCAAAGGGTGGTCGCAAAAATTAGGGCTTCTCAAAAATACGGGTTCTCAAAAATAGGGTTCTCAAAAATGGACCGTAGAAAAAATAGGGTTCTCAAAAAAAATTAGGGTGGCCAAAAATTGGACGCCATGGAAGATCCAAAGGGGTGGTCACGAAAAAATTAGGGTTCTCTAAAAAAATCCTAGGGTTTCCAAAAATAGGCTTCACAGAAATAGGGTCTACTAAAAGAGAGTAGGGCGTTCTCAAAAAATGGGTTCTGCAAAAAATTTGGGTTCTCAAAAAATAGGGTTCTCAAAAAAAATTGGGTTCTCAAAAATTTGGGTCTCAAAAAATAGGTTTCTCAAAAAATTAGGGTTCTCAAAAAATTGGTTCTCTAAAAATAGGGTTCTCAAAAAAATTTGGTTTCTCAAAAAATTTGGGTTCTCAAAAAATTAGGGGGACACGTACGACGGATGCTCCACATCCGGCAAACCCTTCTTCGAAGGGTTGCAAAAAAATAGGGTTCTCAAAAAATTTGGGTTCTCACAAAATTAGGGTTCCAAAAATTAGGGTTCTCAAAAATTAGGGTTCCTCAAAAAATTAGGGTTCTCCAAAAAAAATAGGGTTCTCAAAAAAGGTCAGGCCAAAAAAGTAAGGGCAGGTAAAAAATTTGGGCCCAAAAAAGGTCAAGGTTCAAAAAAAGGTCAATCAAGGTCGGTCAAGGACACGTGCAATATTACCCTCCTACTACTTATATATATATATTATATATATATATATATATATTATTATATATCCAAGAACTATCATTAATATATAATATATATATATACAATACTCATAAGGCAAACTATATATAACTATATCAAAAGTATATAAACCAAAGAGTATATATATACATGATATATATCATAATATATATGATTATGGGTATCTATATCCGGAGAATATTCTATATACTCCCTAGGATAGTAGGGGGATTTTAAAAGTATATATAATATATATAATATAATATATATTATCGCACCTTGCGCAATATGAAGATAAGTTAACCCGAGAGTCATACTGGATTGACCAGAGAAAGCCTACGTGAGAATTTGTAAGTAATCCGTTACAATAAAAGAAAAGTCCAACGAGTCCGTTCATTCCACTACAGAAAAAAGAAAGCTTTAGTAACGCGGCGAGTAGGGACTGATGCCACCATTATGTATAATCATTATATATCTACCTGACAAATATAATCATAATATATTATATATATTATATAATATATATATATATATATAGTATTATATATATATAATACTATATATATCAGGGGATATATCGAGGTACTATATACCTATGTAGTTAGGTAGAGTATATTTGTTGTAGTTATACGAGCTTATATATAATATATAATACCTAATTATATT
>JABUQX010080763.1:0-17500 GCA_015478945.1 Trachelipus rathkii
GGAGAGAGAATGATAGAGTGAATCCCGAGCTAGTTTCAGTATCTATATTTACTTATACCTATTTATAATTAATTAATGTTGCCCACACCAGAAGACCATTAATCTCATAATACAATTTAATATAACGTTTTTTGGTTGAATTAATGTTAGGTTAGCCATACTATATATAGACTTGATATGATTATGAAATATACTCATCCATTCATGTAGTCAGTATATTCACTAGATATATTATTATATTATAACTCAGCTCTACCAAGTCTATATATACAGTTAGCTTGTCAAAAATTAGCACCTCTGTTATTATAAACGCAGTTATTGAGGCCTAAGATTTTAACTAAGTTTGTTTAATAAATATTAATGATATATAATAGTATATTTATAGTGACATATCTACTTTTATGAGTAAATTAGGGTTTAAATAAGTCATAATAAATTCATTATTCATAAATGTTTCATGTTTGAAATTTTCCTGAAAGGAGGGTGTAGTCCTATAAAAGAGATAGTAAGCCGTAAATAATTTAAATATTCCACTAAAGAGAGTCTATTCATATAATTTTTGATTTTAATGGTTTATTTTTGTATGATACATCTAATGCTTACGTAAATGAATATGTTAAATTATAAGTAAAATTCAACATTGATAATATGAGTGTAAGAGATAATATCTATGATAAAATAGAAAGTGAGAATGCGTTACGTTTTTGAGTTAAATTCTGATTCTGAGTACTTTTATCGGGTCTGTATAAGTTATGGAGACTCCATTTGTTAATATATAGTTAGTTATGTTTTATTATTATTTCACTAGCTCAGTAAGGTGTTTTGATATTATGAGTTTTTATAATACAATTATTATCTTATAGGTTCTGGAATCATTAATGTATTAGTATTTATATATATGTGAAAACCAATTATAGCTACGTATGCATATAATATTTGTTCTTTATCTGGTAAATATTCTGGTACTTAACTATATGAAACTTATTCTTGTACCTTCAATAGAAAACTTAAATATTTAGTGAATGTTTGTGGTTTGTGTGTTTGTGTTTGTGTTTGTGGTTTGTGTTGTGTGATATTTGTGTATGGCTGTGTTTTCGTCCGTGCGAGTTTGATTTTTTTTTTGTTTATTGTAACTGAAATAAAGTTTAGATAATGATTGTTGTTGATCCTGTATATGAGTCTAAACCGAGAAATATATACGCCTTTTGAACTGATGTGGTCGTTTGTGCGTTGTAATTCTTTCTTATTTTCAGATTTTATGCCTGAAAAGTAAAAAATCTCGAGAGAGAGAGAGGTTGTTTACGCATACGATTTCCGTCAGTAGGCCATTTTTTTCACTGTACTGGTACGATGACATCTCCTCGCATCTCTACATCTGTTGTTGATATGTGTATGTATTACCCAATGATGGTGTCATTTAGTATTTAAGGTAAACCAATGGCAGTCGTTACGGTTGCTTTGTATTTCTGCCAAAGGGGTCAAATAATTAGACCTTTAATTCGGTTGTGCTGATGGGTTCATCAAGATTATCGACATCTCTGCTGCATGGGTAGAGGATAAGTGTTTGTTATCCGAGAGATCAACGTTTAGTGAAATATCTAACTGGGAAGACCACATAAGTGGTTCTAATAGAATAGACGTGGTGTTCTCGTCGTGTGACAATATTAAAACCCTTGAGGTACGCCAATATTGGAAACCCGTCGATTGTGTGACCTTCTATCGCACATGTATAGGTTTCAACAGTTTCGAAATGAAAATATTACAGCGTTGCTTAAAATAAAAAACGAATAACATCGCATCTTAACGATGTTGACACACTTGAGGACACTTAATACACATAGCACATGGTGTAATCTATGATATTTACACCGAAACATGTGGTTCCCGTATAATGCAGTATACAGGAGTGCGTTAATAACTATCAGCTTGGATGAGTTTACTTCTCTCTTGTATGAGAGAATGAGTGCTGCTGAATCAAAATATACCGAAAAATGGTTTAGTGTTGCTGAAGGCATTTATACTTACATTCTTTCAAAGGGTGTTGAATCTTTAGAGAGATATATAGAACGTACCCAACTTGAATCCTATGTTCTCTGATTAGATGAATTAATATATTTAAAATAAACTTATGTTTTTATATAACACTCTTTTCAATGAAAATTATATGTTATAAAATATGAAAACTTGTTTTACTTCCCTCGTATGTTCGCTTTATTGGCTAAGTTGTTAATGACAGCTGTTTATTCGTCTGGTTGTTGTGTGTTAAGTCTGTTATGCTCATAGTTTAGCTTTACAGAGAGTAAAAACTTTACTTTGTTGGTCTTTACCCGTTAGGTATAATGATGGTTAGGTAAGGTTATGCTAAATTTTTTGTTAAAATATTACTATGTAATGTAAAATTTAACATTGTCATGTTGGAGATATGGTTGACAAAGTATGAATAAGTTGCGTTCTTTGTCCATCTTGTTAGTTACTTTACGGATGTTAAGTGTGAAACTTTGCTAATGTTAACCATTTATTCTTGTTTAAGAAGGGCTAAGTTTCTCGTTGTGGGTTATATTCATAGTTCAGATGACGTAAGTGTGCTGTTATTAATAATGAAAAACTTTTGTGACGACTGCAAGCAACACCTTTGTTGGTCCTGTATGAATGGCTACAAGTCCTACAGTTGTAAGATTTTTTGTTACATTTGTACTATGTAATGTAAAATTAACAATTGTTATGTTAGAGACATGCTTGACAAGTTGTGAATAAGTTACGTTTTTGAATGCTATGTTAGTTACTTTAACTGATGTTAAGTTGTGGATTTCTGTTAACATTGACGTTATCCTGCCTTAATGTGTTAGGTTTCTCGTGTGGGTTATATTCATAGTTTCGATGATGCTATGTTAGCTTTTTATTAATGTGAAAACTTTTGTTACTCAGCATATATTGGCTGATGCTTTGTATAAAGAACTTGATTTATGTTATGTTTATTCAAAATGATACTGCCGAAATGTGACCTTAATCAATAGATCAATAGATCACAGATGGTCAGGAGGGTGGCTGGATGGGGCTTGAATGGGGGTTGGATTTAGTGATTTACTGCTTTAGGGTATGTAAAAAATGTAAATTTGTAAGTTATAAACATAAAAAGAATAAGAAATTTTATTTATTTATTTATTTATTTATTTATTTTTTATTTCTTGATGGTTCTGAAACTATTATTTTCGGAATCTATAGATCCAATAGCATATATAAGGACACCAATTATGCATCATTCACACTAATATTTAATAACTCAGCACCGCACCGGAGCCAGCACCGGTGTTGCTGCAACTTCTAGTCCTCCTCTCCATTCTTCTTCCATTCCTCATATCATCTTTCCTCCTTCTCATTCTCCTTTTGTTTTTGTACGCTGTGCTCTTTTTTTCAGTCGGGACCTTAATGGGGTCCTAGACACCTTACACTGACTTATAACCAGCATCATTCGAACTCTTACGACCTCGATAACCCTATGAAGGACACCAGCATGTGTTGTTATACGACTGTTTTATTAACTCGGCAACCTGCACGGCTCGCAGCACCGGTGCCGGAACCAGCTCTGAATCCTCATTCTTCATTCTTCTTCCTTTCTCATTCTTCTTCCTTCCTCCTTTCCTCCTTTCTTCCTTTCTCATTCTTCCTTTCTTCTTCTTCTCCTTCCTCTGTTTTGCATTCCATGCATTTCTTCTTCTTTTTTTTTCAACTGGGGACCCCCCTCCGGTGGGGTCCCTGGACTCCGAAACCGAATCCAACTCCGACTCCGTCTCCGAATCCGACTCCAACTCCGACTCCTCCAACCTTTCTCCAAGTTTCAATCTTCTACGACTATTTTTAATTTTTTTTTGGGGGGGGGCAGCGTCCCCCCTTCCTGGGGGAGGATGCAGAGAAACGTAATCTCGTCTCCATCGAGATTACGTCATCATATAGCTCACATTCAAATTTCATTCCGATACGTTAAGCCTAACAGGATTTTCAGGACGAATTTGACCTTGGCGCTAAGGGGGCAGCACCCCCTTAGGGGTGACCTACGGTCACCAAAACTCGCCAGGGATCAGTTTATCACCTTCATAGAACATATACCAAGTTTGAAAGCGATACGTTAACTCTAACCCATGTAGATATATATCGGACTCAGAACCGGATGCGAAGACGCGGCCACGGCGGAAAGCAAAGTCGGAGTGCGTAAAAAAAAAAACGATCCCTTACAGGGATCGTTTTTCGACTCAGTATTCGAATGCTTCGACGTAATATATAATAATTAAAGTAATTTATATATTATAATTTATCCTGAAAAGTTTTGACAAGATCAACCGCGCTCACTCACATGCGCACATATAAATCATTTAATCGCTGGAAAACACTCATTGCGAATCAGGTGGCGGGATTCGTCGTGACATTTTTTTGAGTGTTTAGTAATGAAATTGGGAATCGTATATACCTAGAGAAAATCGCGAGGTCGAGATAATCACATGAGAGAGAGGTTCGAGTCGAGTTCGCGCATAGCGGTGATGGTAATGCGGCTGTAGAGGACTCATCGGGGTAATACACGCCACATGACAGAATCTCTACATAAACGTACTCTACTAAGGAGAATGATAATTCGTTCAGTGTATCGAATCGAATGTGCTCAAATCGCTGACGATGGAGACGTGAAGGATAGATAGAGAAAGGATTAAACGTTAAAATAGGGGTTTTATATTATATACGTCAGAGGTAGCCTTTCCACTTCGCTATAGTATTTATTAGATCAATGTGTGAAGTGGACTCCGCGCGCTGAGCACTTCCCGCTCCGGCGCGGCTGTAATGCGCGAATGCCTTGGCTGGCCGCGAAGAGCGAGTTGTCAATCCATACGCTCTCGACTACCCACTCTCGGGTATTTTACGGTTTAACACTCCAAACACAAAAAAACAGCAAAAACAGTGATACACTGGGCGTCTACCACACGATGTCGCAGTAATGTACGCAATACTTCCTACAGAGACATCCCATCAAAAGTTTACTAAACTGAAAGGTAGGGGACCAACTTGCCTTAAGCTTTACTACTATATTTCTGAGAAATTTCGTTATTATCGTACTCTGGAATCTTGGTTTTGGAGACACATAAATATCTAATATCAATGATGACTTACATTCGTTCGTTTTTAACCAGTGTTTGTTTTACTAGTCGCTAAATATAGGAGCTTCCTATTCGTCTCCATAGCGTAGAGAGAGGGGTGATAGCGTACGCATGTAAAAAATAACCCAAAAAAAAAATAGAGCAATTAGTACTATTTATATTATGAAAATTTCACTCACCATTAACAAAGAAAAAGTTTGTCTTTATTACTGTTTCATAAATATATAGGATCAATAAATGTATAGTCCAAGTATTTTTTACCTACCACACTTATCAACCATTCCGATAGTAATGTTTTAAGGGCTCTTTGAATGATCAAATAAGGTAAGGTGAATGAATTGTATGAAATTTTTTACAATATATTATAGTGTAGTTATTATTATATTCTATCTATAGCAAATAAAGATGTTATATAATTATATATAATATATATAAGTATATTATTTTTAATATTTTTTTTGTAATATAAACCATTTATATATATTTAATATATATTAAATAATCTCTGATAATAATACAAGAAATATAAAAAATATTAATACATGAAGCAGCCAACTTGCTGGTTCTAATACTATTGTGTACTTAAATAGCTCAAAACTTAGTCTCGAGAACATCTAATGTTTGTTTCTCTATAATGATGTCACGTTATGTGTACGGTACCAAAACTAGTACAACCAATACCCACCATATATATTTTAATACACAGGCCTCCGCAAGTTCCGATTGTTTATTGTTGTATTAGATTTTTGGAGCTTAATATTTGTCATAGATTTTAATGATTGGAAAGTTAAGTAGACAAGAGCTTAATATTAAATAACTCACTGAATTTAATTAGACTCGTTTAGTGATTAATATAGGCAAGTGGAGTTCGCAATACCTTGAGTATGGGCAGCTCGAGATAACTATATACTATATATATATCACCAAGACAATGAGTAGGAAGGGGCGATGAGAAAGTGGAAAAATCGATAATATAAATAAAATTTATGAAATAAATGAAAATAAACAAAACTTATAGAGCATTCTGATTGCAAAAATAAATAAATGGAATAATAAATCCAAAACCAAAAGGTTTAATAATTAAAGGATTACATAATCACCAATTAATAATAATTTATCTAAAATAATGCTAATGAAAATATAGGCAAAGAATAAATAAAATACCATTCTGAAATAGAACATAAATAAAATGTAATATATAATAAAATTATTAGCTCAAAATTAATACATTTAACCTTATACAAGCTTTACAATGTTAATAACGTATATTATCAAAAATTATGATTTTCCTTGAGCCTATTAGCTTATGCATAGACAATAAGGTATTTTTACATATGAGATGAGAAATATTATTTATAGTAATATGATAATCTCGACAATAAAGTTTCTTATTCGTAAGAATTAATAAGACTAGAGTAATTCTATATTATTATTGTTTTTAAAGGCAGCCAACTGCTCAGAAATACGCTCTTATTTTGCAAAGTCAAATAAGTATACGGTGTTGAAATTACTGTGAAAAGAGATCAGAGTCGCATATATAGCTCTTAGTACTTCTAGTAGCTCAGCGAATTCAATCATTAGGTATACATCACAGCCCAAAATTTCAAATAGGTGATATTTATAGAAGCAAATTTCAGTTTTTGATTTATCGCGCTTGACGTGAAGTCTATTATGTACTAATATAATTGTTTCTTCTTCCATTATTAAGAAAAGACCTTCAAGTAACACTTTTTCACAAACGAAGTGTATTCCTAATACTATATACACTGGTAATTTTGACTCTAGTATGTATGTCGTCATTATTTATCAAATATATAGTTTTTCTAAAAATATTTCTTCCTTCAGCATTTAGTTAAATTGGATTTTCAATTAGTATAGTATACTAATAATAGATTTGATACTGTTGTCATACTATTATATACTTGATACCGTGTGATTTTATGTAACTAAATTCATCCTCACATATAAACATTTGTATATAATTCACTAATTTCATATTATTACTTTTCACCTTTATTTTGGTGTTACCATAACTTCTAAATTTTCTACAAAAAAGCATTTAACTGCGGTCCTTACATCTGTAAGATTGTGTATTATGTTCTCTTGAGAAGGTTTAAGGTTTAATATATAGTATGGAGATGCTTAAGACTGTTATCTTTAGATAATATAGTTACTATCCATAAAAGTTAAACTCTGTTAAATTCTAATTCCCCTATACACGAGAAAATTAAGGATATACTTGAACATCCAGTGATAAGTGTCGATTTCTCTACAGATGGCCTTTTGATAATTTAACCAAATCCTAGTAAACAGAAATAGATATTATAAAAAATAAGTTTTAATAAAGCGATCTTACCTCACTATACCACTTCTTTCTAGTTTCCACTTTTTTCACGCTTTATTAACAAGCGTGAATCTCTGCTTGAATTAATCACATTACTTGTGTTCAACTAGTAAAACATAGCAAAGCTTGAGGAATGTACGATCTATCCAAGGTCTTTGCAAAGTGCAGATAAAAACAGTCCTTGATTTTAAGGGTCACTCCATTCGTTATGTTAGTTACTACGCGTGTACAAACTGTATATGTACTTAAATTAACATAATATTATTTAAAATCAGATACTCTATATCTTTTAGAAGCAATGAGCTTCTTGTAGAATCATGCAATGTTGTTCAAGTACTACATTTGTGTAGATTTTTTTACCCTCACAAGCTCACGCTTGCAATATTGAGTTTGAATAATACAGTCCAAGACATTTGATTAGCGATATGACACTCAAATCTGTGCAAATTCGATATATATATATATATAACAATTTTATTCAAAATACTAATATTTATAATAATAATTAATTAATATACATAATTAATACTATATATATAATATATAATACTATATAAATATATATATTAATATATATATATTAATTAATATAATCTATATATAATATATATATTAGATATAAATATTATATATATATTATATATTAATATATATATAATATTATATATATATATAATATATATATTATGATAATTATATATATATATATATATATATATATATTATATAATATATATATTATATCTATATTATATCAATATATAATTTAATATATTAAATTATAATATATTTATATATATCAATATAATATATATAATAATATATATATATTATTAATATTAATATATATTAATATTATATATATATATATATATATTTTAACACTTTAACGAAAATCTTCTCAATTACCAAAACAACCCCTATCCTTTTCTAGATACTATCTCATTTAATTATTCATGGCACATACACACACTAATTTATAGTACACAATATATATGCGAAAACCCTCAACTTACAAACTACCAATTTACATATCACTACTGTGATGGTTATTATTCTTTACACACAACACTACGTAATAACACATACAATATTCGGATCTACTATCTCCTTACTTTAATTTTTATCGAGCACTTCGCATATGCTCTTCACCTACTTTCTAATACTAAAATCGAGAAATTGAACTATTCTTTATGAGTTTTCATAATACTTCAATAAAAACTTTCCTATATCCATATGCGAATCATTTACTATTTATCAAGTAAAGCACTCAACAAGCTATAATAGTAAAATCTCTTAAGACGCACCAGAATCACCTTACAAATGTAAACATAACAATTATTATAATAGATTGTGACGGTATTATATTCAAATTAAAGATAAATACTAAACGTGACTCTCTCTCACTATCGCTCAAACTACATACTCTAACATTAACAAAGCACACATTAAGAATTTTACGCATATAAAATGAACACTTATAATCTTTGTGCTTTAACAATGAGATATAGCTTATGCCAGTGCATTTTGAGAATATCTCCTTATTTCAGTTTTCCCAATTATATAAGAATGATTGTATATCGTACATTCGCCTATATTGCTCAGAGACAGACACTTGAATAAATAAATAAATCTCGAACTCACTCATAATGTTTATGTATTATATACATAATTGTTTATTCGTGCAACGATTGTGTTATATGCATATCTACCGTTGGTTGGTGTGGTGAATACTTCCGAGACGTATTTTGACTAGCGACCCCTCTAAATATGCAATCAATCAACCCATCACTCATCACACGTGTCCAGCTATGAGACAGGATGACGGACCACGGCCATTGCAGCAGCCCTCCCTCTAGGAGAGTTTTTTTCTAAAACCTACAAAACACAATCACTTCATTTTGTTATATACTATGAGTGTTATTTAATAAATAAAATTATAATAAGCCAGATATTACTGTGTATTGAATATAGCTTTTAGGGAGTCCTGAAATAGAATAATAGATAAAGAGAAATAAAAGAATCAATTCTATATGCAGAATAAACAAGCTAAACATTAATACTAAATTATTTATAAAATATATAATAATAATATATTATAATATAATTAGTAATATATATATTAAATATAAAATAATTATATAAATAAATAATTAATAATTAAATAATATATAATAAAAATATAAATATATAATTAAATATAAAATATATCATATAATTAAATAATAATAATCAATAATAATTAATTATATATAAAATTAAATAATAAGTTAATTATAATAATAATAATATATAATTATATAATAATCATAATAATAATAAAAATAAGAATAGGTATATAAAATCCCAAATCATTATCTAAATAAAATTTTTATTTAATAAGTCTTTAGTGTTAATTCCTTAAAAAATTAAAATATGTTAAACCAGAAAAGCTCTCAAAAATACCACAAATCCATATCTACAACAAGACTAACTCAATACAGCTAACGCAGCAGATATAGCGAATAACAATATATAGGAGGAGATACTATCCTGGGGAAACTCTGTTGTTTTTTCTATATCCCGAAAATTTTCCCGCCCTAGATGAAAACATGGGTAGAATCATAATAATCTAATATATATAAGATATATAAAAAAAAATCAAATATCCGGATTCCTACATTAAAGATACGGGTAAGCAGAAAATACAATATTTGCAATTCTTTGTATAATAATATAGGAGTTTATCTTATATTTTAGGATTAAAAATATGTATAAAAAAAAAAAAAAAAAAAAAAAAAAAATTATAAACCTGTACCCACGAACTCAAAAATGAAAAATTCTATTTATACTTAACTATTTATAGTTATTAATTATAATAATAATACTATATTAATTTGTATTAAATAGTGTAATTACACGGAATTTAGTGAGAGCTCGATGCAGACGGTAGGTAACACAGGGAGGGACTCGATTTTTCACATACCCCGTAAGGGGAGGGAGCGGTAGAGGAACCTGAGCGAACCTACAATATACCAAAATAGAGCGGGGAGTTCCGGAGAATCCTACCGTAAGTGGGGGTGGAATTAGTCCTACTCCATAACCGAGTTCTCACCTGGAAGGTATATATATTCTATATAGAGATACTTATACTCACGACTACTGCCATTTACGGTGCGGTAATATATACCCTTGTGAGGGTATTCTTAGTTAAAAAAAAAAGCAAAATTTATAATAGAATAGTTATTATTATATTTTTATACGAGTTAAACCTATAGTAGTTTTCAAGATATGGCTTTCGGCTAATGTATTATCATATAACTATAATTATTAACATTATTTTTTTTATTATTTTTCTATAAATTATATTATTACATTTTTCTCTATATCCATAAAATTTTAATCACTAGGATTCTCAAAATGTATTATCCTTTTGCTAGCTGTAGCTATTATGTAGTTTTTTTTATGTAGATATAATATATTATATATATATATATATTTTTATATTTTTTTTATTTTATTTTTTATTTTATTTTATATTAAAAATTATTCTGCAATTATAAATATAATTGGACGCTAGTCAAGTTTCCAGCATGTGGTATTCCTTGTTCGCCTGGTAAGGCTGGTGTAGTGTATTTATTTGTCAGCATATAATAGAAGGCATTGCTCTCGTCTTTCAGCTATAGAGACTTTGACATATATATATTATATTTAAAAAAATATATATAATTATGTAATTATAATTATATAATAATTTTAATATATATATTAGTAAGTTTGTGCAAATATATATTACTCACTGATAGTTATTTATTTTATAATTTGTTTTTTAAAAAAATTATTGGGGAAAACCTATTTCATTTCTAATTATGTTTTACACGCCAAAAGGTTAGCAATAATTCGAGAACTAAATTGATGAGTATATATAAACTAATATTAGAACATATATACTTATATTATCTATACCACTAAAGAATAGGCTATGTACCTTTATCACCGATATATATTCGTAAAATTAAATATATTGTTAATTATGGCTAAATAATAACTACAATAAAATTAAATTTGAAATTATAAACAATTAACACCTTTTTTTTTGATAAAATGATATGCTCAAAGAAATTAGCCTATAAGTAAAAATCAGCCCAGCTGTGTTCTAAGCACTTCTTAGTAAGTAATACGTTTAAACATTAACTCTAAACATCAATAGAAATACTATTCATAAATATATTTTATGTGTGTCTACATACTCTTATTGATATTATATATATAATATAAGTATGTATGGGGAGTTAGATTGGTGTAGTTGATATATTTATATATATAAGGTGCTTAAGGTATAGTATACTTTATCTCATACATGATTATATTGATACCTTATATATATATTATATATATATATATACCGCATACCATCCGTACCCAAGCCTCGTCCCAGGTATCTTCTATGCATTCAGAGGCTTTTCTATAATATTTATAAGCGTAGAATACATACCTAATATATTAGGTGTCTTACCCTGCTTAATGTATATTAAGAAGTTGGGTGAGTGTGTGGTTAGTTGGGTGGTGGTGGTGTGTGGTGTGTGTGTTAAGGTTTTTTCCAAGAAAGTGATCTCATGATTGTTGGACTACCCTAGTATGACGAGGAGATCCGACTGGCTGGGTAAGATAAGGATCATATATTCACCCCTTCACTTATGCGGCAAACCATAAAACAACCCACATGGCATTGCGTTTTCCTAGATTGCTCACAGCTATGCAGAGGTACTTTGATTTATGACTCTATTTAATGTCTATTTTCACTAGAGTTTGACGACTTAGTGTCTACTGACACATATTAGTTTAAATGGGTCTTAAGTCTCCGAAAGTTGTAGCATATCTCCGCGTAGTATACCTCCCATCTTACAGACATATTAAATAACCCTGTGAGGCAAACTCATTCATCGAAATCTAATTGCAGAAAACAATTTCTGCACAACGAACGTCTCAGCAGTCTTAGTCAGTGAATATTTATGCCATTTTACATCAGAAGGTTTGCCAAATGTAACATCAGACCCCTGCCGTGGAGCTCAATTGAGACAATTAGTGATAAAGCACAAGGCCCTTACGTGGTGGCCAACAACGGGAAGCGTCTCATTCTCGTTCCCACAGCTTTATTGACGGGGTAGGGGTGAATCTTAGCAGCGATGCTCAACACAGAAGTATATAAGACTATCATACGTGATAACGCAGCTTTCGTTGGGGTAAGCTGAGGTTGTTAGAATACTTCTCTTAACAACAATGAAAACAATGCACATTAGGGAGAAGGTTATGTGGTTTTTAATCATTTGGGACATTCTATAAACAAGGAGTTATTCCGTGATCTGAGTCATGTTTAGTAAAAGAGACTTGACTTAAAGTTAGTTGGAAATCAAAAGAAGTTGATAACATTCAGTCTCATTTCCCTACCCAACACCCCCGAAAATAAGCATTCGTCAATTGAAGTAGGAATGGTAATAATTAGAAACTATCATGCTATCACATTGGCTAATATTAAGCTAGAATACACCCTCATAAGTGATTCATCAGTATTTTAATCACCTACAAATATTATGGTTTATTGTATACTGATTTTCTTTCCAGTAAATTAAGATAATAATAAAAATATTTTATTTTAAAAAATAACCTTTATATATAGTTAGTTTGAATAACCTATTGAGGTCTGAAAATGTGAATCTAAAAAATAAATGGATTGATTATCAAAGACTTGCAGACTCGATAACAAATAGGGGAGAAAAATTATTAATAGAAAATCATAAGATGGCATACCAATTTTCATCCTAAGGGGGAAAAATAGTTTTATTTACATTTTTCTAATGTTAAAGGATTGGACTATTAACTCATACACTTACTTGGCCAAAATCTCAATTACTTATCATTAATTTAAAATTATAATCAATAGACGTTCATTACGTTTAATAGCTATTTAATTTGATGCCTGTATTTAATTGACTTAATTCCACACCTCCCGTCACTAATAATAATATTAATATTATATAATATATATATTATATATATAATATATATATAAATATATATATTATAATATATAATAGTATAATTATATATATATATATTATAATATATTATTATAATAATTTATATATGATATTAATAATATATATAATATATATATATATTATATATATTATAATATTGTACTAATTAAATATATATATGTATATATATGTATATATAATATATATATATTATATATATAATATATATATATATTGTACTCATATTTATATATATATTAATATATTATATATATATTAATATTAAATTAATATATATATAGTATATATATATAATATAATAATATATATAATATATATATATATATATATATATATAATATTATTTATTAATATAATATATATATTATATATATAAAATATAAATATAAAATATATATAATGTATAATATATTATATTATATTATTATATATTTATATAGTTAAATATATATATAATATATAATATATATATATATATATATTATATATATATATATATTAATAATATATATAATATAATTAATACTATATATATATATATACAGTGTAGCGTATTTAGTGAGGAGGGGGCCTTAAGGGGGGCTCACATAATAGGCCCTCACCCTGTATAATATAACCTAGAAAATTTATCCTTCAAGTCACTAAAATAGTTTTATTAATAGTATCTATCCGTTATTTATAAAAAAATAAAGTAGGGCAGAAGTTAAATTAATTTTATTTAATTCTGATCGCTTGTCAGGAACAAATCTCTGTAGGTTCTATATATAGTATTATAAAGTTAATAATTGTAAACCTAAATCAGTTAGAATAAATGTACAACATTAAGAATATTAGCTCTCAATTTTTGAAAGAAATAGTGTACCGTCAGCATCTTCATATAGCTGAATACTGAAATCTAGATGATATTGAATATTAGCTGTAATATAATCAACTAATAGATAAATTAAAACAATTCCAAAAATACTGATTAACTCTAATATATTACACTCTTATATTATAATATTATATCCGGACCCATCAGAACCTTATTATCTATCCGCCATCATTATATATACCATTTTTATTCATCACCTTTTTTTTTGGATGATTTTAATATATCAGCAATTTAAGGAAAAAGAGGTTTTATTAATAATTTTACCTTGCCATTTTGTCATACCGAATACCCGGGGGATATTTTATTTGGTGTAGTATAGTAATGTGCCATATGAGTATAGTATAAAATAGATAAAGTAAGTTAATAATTGATGTAATATTTTAAACATAAGGAAGATCTCCGAAAGCGGTAAAATGAAAGGATATTTTAGGTTAAATGTGTTGTGTATTTATGGATCATACTGATAATTGGGTAATGATTTTAATAATGGAAACTGAAATGGCATTCTATAACAGTAACAGGTCGCCCTAAAATAATAGCATAAGTAATGAACTGAACTAGTTTTCTTGTTTAGCTAGTACAAAATTTCCAAATATTAATTATATCTTGTATGCAATAAATACTTAGTAAGCAAATTTTTAATCACACTGGACGTATTGTTTATATAGCTTCAGTAGACGAAGCTTTTACAATAACATTAAAACTTCTGAAAACCTACTTGAGATATATCATTAAATATTAAGGAGATGATAAATAGACTTTATTGGATACGCTTGCCCTCCTCTATACTACATTAACATATGAAATATTCTATGATAATTAAAAATTTGAAAGATTACTTTAGGAATCATTTGGAAATGTAATTGAAATTGACTGTTCTAAGAGCGGATTTCGTCTTTAAATTTTCTTCCCATTTATTTTTCTTATGAATTTTACTAATTATCTTTATAATCTAATGTCCCTTTACCACTCCTTATATCTAATAAATATAATATATAATAATATATATATATATATATTTATTATATTATATAATATTAATTATATTATATATATTATATAATTATATATTATATAATATATTAATAATATATATTAATATATATATTTATATATTAATATATATATATTATATATTATATTACCCATAATATATATATATATAATATAATATATTATAATATATATATAAAATATATATATATATATAATTATATTATTATATATATAATTAATATAATATTATTATATATTAATATATATATATATATATTTATATATAATAATATATATATATATATATGGGTACAACTGGGATAAACCTTTATCGTCTGACCTTTGGGGATATTTGGGATTAATATCGGGATATATAAATATTTCGGGATATACTGTATAATATATATATATATATATAATATTATACATATAAAGAACGACTTTTGTTTTGCCTCCACCTCACGAAAAAATATATTTTCACTGTAATCACGTACTCACCTAACTGTTATATATAATATATTATTATATTAATAATAAATATATATATATAATATACTATATTATATATATATAATATATATATATTAATTATATATATTAATATATATATATTATAATATATATATAAATATATATATATATTAATATATATATTATATAATATATTATCATATTTATAATAATATATATTAATATTATATAATATATATAATATTATATTAATATTATATATGATAATATTAATATATTTAATATATATATATATTAAATAATATTATATATTTATATATATATATATATTATATATAATAATTATACTATATATATAATATGTAACCTTATATCTTGCTTTTATTTCTCATCAGTCTCGATTTTGAGATAACTTTAATGTTTGTAATTTTGTGAATATCATTTAATTTATTACTCTAAGGAAAACGATATCCCTACAATCCCATTTTAGTGTAAAAATGTATTGATTTAACACATATCACTAACTTAATTTTATTGGATTTGCGTGAATCACCTCTTGATTCTCTCGTTTATATGCACTATTTCTCCTCTCACAGTAGTTTATTATAATTTTTTTTTTTATTTTTATATTATTTTTATGTTTATAATAATTTTTGTTTTATATATTGTTTTTTTTTTGGTATTTTTTGGATCTTGTCTCGGTTAGAATAACTAATATATATTTTAACTATGACTCTTTATACACACTAAGAATTAGAGTTATAATATTTGTTTTTGACTTAATATGTTAGTATATCGTTCTGCGGTAAGGTAGTAATTATCTCTCGCGATATACTTAAAGTTCCCTGGGTTAAGACTTTGTGAATAGATAATTCAGGAGTTCGGGGTTTATACTCGGCCTATTCCGGGGACGATACTAGATGATAGGTAACTATTTCCCTACCCCTCCGGGAGGGTCTCCGGTAAACCATACCCGCTCATTTGGATATTTTGGTGTGATCGTCAGAGGGGGTTTCTTACCCGCCCCTCTCACTATACGGGTAATATGGAATAATTCCCTACACTCACTCTTGTCTACCCCTGATCGGCTCGAGCCCCCTAATTATATATAAGTATATATATATATATATATATATATATATATAATATATATATATAATATATATATTAGATAATACCTATATATGTGATATCAATTATATGTGAATTTGATGAGCTTACGCGTTTGTATACTTGAGTTACATGAATATTTATTATATGTGTATATTGTATTTACAAATCCTTAAGTTTATATTTTTCATGTCTATTAGAGAGTAAAAAAAAAATATGTATATCTCTAACTCGTTTTTTTGTTTGTATTGTTTACGGTATATATGTGTGATATGGTGCACTAGATATAACTATTGTACTTAAATTTACTTTCGCTTTTATAATTAACGATTCCAAAATATGTATTGGTTTGCGCTCGCTATATGTCGTGTCTTACTGAGAGCGTCACACTCTCCTCTGATGAATAAGACATCACTCTCGAGATGATCTCTCAAAAAACTATCAGATTATGATTCGGTGATGTTTGGAAGGAGTCCGTTACCGACTGGAGGTATATACATTGTAGTAGCGTCGAATATAGACCTGG
>JABUQX010080763.1:25000-40368 GCA_015478945.1 Trachelipus rathkii
TCATAAACCATGTTCGAATTCTGCTTGTATCTCTGACCATTCAGCTATGATGCACGATTGCGTTATCGGTGTATGTGAAAAAATTCTCTCGTTCTCCCAATCTCACTTTTTTGTGCTCCCAAATTTTCATATTTCATCTCTTTTTATTATATTCTTTCAGGGATACTCTTCGGACAGATGCCTAATAGCGTGTACATGGTCAGTCAAACGAAAGTTGCGTCTAATCTCCTTGAGTTCTTTATTCATACTGACAAATCTTTCTGCTCTTCTTAGCCAAACCAATCTCTATACCATAACTTTCTGTAAATTACTCCCTTTCTCTCGCTAGTTCGCTGTTAATCATCCAACTGAAAAGCGCCCAATTCTTCGGCCTCCTATTTTCCCACTAACTCAACCTTAGAAGTATAATTCTGGTTCATTTCTCTTTCTCTCTTCCTATCTCCTCTCAGGTGTCCTATGTCTTTGCTGTGATTACATTAAAATTGATCGAGTGCAGAGGCCCTTGAAAATCTATGATATAAGATAGGAAGTACGGTGGCCCAGAAATGGCATTCCTCCCCCAAGTTTGAGGAGTGTGTTTCCGTGCTATTCCCCGCCCCTCCGTTCAACTATTACTCCTATGTTTCAATACTAGCCACTTTCCTCTGTTTTTGGAAGCTCGCACAATGTCAACCTATTCCGAAAAAAAAGAAGTCGCTCTGATCCTTCTAAACTATCGCGCTATAGCTCTCACATTGTATTTTATCGAAGATCTTTGAAACCCTTCTCAACTCTTACTTCTTAGATTATCTGAAACTCATTCCCTTCTTTCGGATTCGCCAGTACGGCTTCAGCGCTCGAGGTCTACTGGCGATAACTTTCCTATCTAACCGATTTATGGTTTTCAACTCTTAGGAAAACACGGGGAGACTTGCGTGGTGACGCTTGACATATATCCAAAGCATTTGAACGAGTATGGCACGCGTCACTCCTCTCCAAGCTCCCACTCCTTGGGTTTCCTCTTGCTCTTTGACTTAATTATGTCTAGCTTTCTTTCAAATCTCGAAATATCGCTGTTGTTGATGGGAAGACTTCTTTTTCTCCTGTCAATAGTGGTGTTCCTCAGGTTCTGTCTTATCTCCTACTTTTCTTAATGATCTTCTCACCTGCACATCTAACTCTATCCACTTCAATACGATGACTCGACCCCTTCAATCTTCAACGTCATTTCTTTTTACTTCCTCTGAGTTTTCTGGAATTTCCTCTTTGGCTTATCCTACCTGGTCTATTCTCGCATCTGATAGAGTTCCGAGTGGGTCGTCTTCAACCTTGTTGAATATTCAAATTAAACTTTAAAAAACCCAACTTGTGCAAATCTCCTTCTCTAAAACGCATTCTAACTTTCTATTCTCTTTCGACAGTTCTCTCGTCTCTTCCTGTTGACAATATAAACATCCTTGGAATTAACATAAAAAAAAAATGTCTTGGAAACCTTATGTCACAACGGTTGCTAGGTGGCCTCAAAAAAACTGGAAGCTCTTTACAAATCGAGTCTTCTTTTCCTCTTGTTGGTTACTCCAAATACAAGGTGTCAGATACACCCTTGTGTGGAGTACTTGGAATGCTGCTCTTATAACTAAGATGGAAGTTCCAGTTCCACCCGCCTTTTGGATAGGTCAGTCAAAGGCCAAAAGCTTATAAACTGTTCGTTGTGCTTTTATCTCTTTTCTATAGGCACCCCAGCGGCAAGTGCTCGAGGGAACTTATCATTTGCGTACCACCACCTTTACGACGTCCTCGTAGCACAAGGAGTGCTGTTCTGTGTTTGATATTTGCCGTAACTCCAGGCTATTGCTCTGTGGTTTCCTTCTTTCCCGCGCAACCTCTGTTCTGTGGAATTCTCTTCCATCTTCTGTAGTGTCCTGCTGAATTTAATCTCCCTTTCTTTAAAGCCTCCGTCTGTGCTCATCTGCGTAATTTGCGCTATAGGGTGAACTTTCGAGCGTACTACACCCCCTCCTTGAATAGGGCTCTGACTGTGAGTGGGGGTGACAATACTGTAAAAAAAAAAATCCTTAGGTGGGCAGATATGCAATCAATCTAAATCCTTTACTCACCCCATCCAAAATATCATTTAGATTATCCCAGAAAATCGCACACATACCTTGAACTTTTCAAACTTAAATTTAACCATTAGAATTCTTTTACTCACACACACAAAATCTCCCATAGCTCTATACCACAAGTCACTCAATCCCTCACCATTCTCTCCCTCTCTCATTCCTTTCCGCACCAACACAAACCACAGTTCACAAACCACACCACACCACACCACTCATTTTCACCGGTTCCTTCCATCTTTGTTTAAGTCACAGCTAGCAAATCAAAATTTGTCCTTTCTCAAATACATCCATCACCTCTCTCCTCTTCTCAACATTTATTCCTCTGACATTCCATGTATCCATATGATTCATACATTTTCGTCAAAAGATAGAACGCCGCTTACGGCGATCACGACCTTCTCTGAGCCATGCATTAGCATTCCTGGCAAAAGATAAGTGGTAGTTGGGCAGCCAACCCAATACCACCATCACTTAGTTGTTCGCTTACGTACGATCTCGCCTTGTGCGCAATTTTTTTCCACGCTAAAAAACAACATACTGAGTATAAGGATAGGTATGTTCTGTAAGATTATTGGTCATAGATAAAGGGTTGTGTATTAATAATGATCTCTCAAGTATGTGATTAAGAATGACATGGTCCTGTCTTTAAGATGTTTGTCTGGAGGAATTGAGCGAGTGAGAGAGTATTGGAATATCAGAATGCATCTATAACAGAAAGGAGAACCATAATAGCACTGGATATCACATATCATACCTATAATCATATAGAAGTGTATTATATATTAATATTATTCTATTATGTAAAGTATATTAGTATAGTGATATCATATAAAACTAATGGTCATTATATCTAAGTACTATATCGAATAATATATATAAGATAAGTGAGGATAGATATAATATATATTATATATAATACTATATATACGTTATATATATATATAATATAATACATACACATAGATTATAATATCTGAGTTTTCCTATTATCCAAATCTATGTCTTAATTATTATGTTAATAATCGGCCAAAAGCAATTCGGTTATAAAATTTGCACGATGACGCATGAGTGTACTGCGAACATTATATCGAAAAAAAAAATTGCCATTTTTGCCGATGACGATGAAGAATTTTAATCGTCCCATCACTAATATATAATATATATATACCTTATTTATATATATATAGTTAGGTATATATATATATATATATTATAATACTTTGTACTACTATACTATTATTAAATATATAAGGGGACTGTTATATATAAATATGACATACCAAAGAAAGTAAATATATTATTTAGCTACATAATTCACCAAAGTATATATATGTATATATTATTATTTAATAATAGAGAAGACTTTGTGAGATATATGAAGATGAAAGACGATGATATGTTGAAAGACTATAGACGAGAGATTCATGGTCTAATGGGAGAGAACGCAAGAGAGAGAGTTGAGTGCGCGCATGAACTTGAGCTCCAGACCGAGAATCATTAGTTTATGTGGTGTTACAAAGTGTGTGTATATTAACACCTCTCATATCAATTATTAATATTACTTATTGAAATCTATTATTAAAGTACTTTATAAAGTTAAAATAACATAAAAATATCTCATATTTTCCGCTAATATATTTTAAGTAATAATATTAAAAAAAGAAGAATCAATAAATCACTACATATATTATAATTAAAGAAGATAATACTTATAACCATAAAGGTTACAAATATCAATTGAGGTATAAATTTGTTTATGTTAAAAGTCATTGCGCGTGTATATAAGAGAGTATATTCTGAGTGTAACCTTCCATTTACGAAATATATGAGATGACTGGTCTTTTAATTGATAATTCTCGTCCCGTTATCAATGCAACGTTCTTGCGGACTCTTCAAATCGAATTCAATTCGTCGCTTTCAAAATAGTTAGGATGCGATGGATAACTTAGCTGCATACTATTATACAATTTCAGAAGTTCAATGTCAGATGTGTTCATCGTCTTACTTCTTACAATTCCTAATGTTTATGTCAAATACCTGATATAAATATATCTGCGGATATAAGAATTTTAGTAGATTTGCCAATAATACTAAGTATATATAGAGTATTACTGAGTATTGTAATATTAATTATATAGTTAATAGTTGCCCTAAGGGCTGAAAGATAGATAAGGTATATATAAAATATATATATATATAGATTATATATATATATATATATATATAATATAATATATTATATATATATAATGACTCAAGTACCATGCTATAACTATTGTATAATATTGTCTATCTACTAGTGTGAGGTATCGCCCTTAATCAGTGAGCATAGTACACGACCACACTTAAACAATACAGAAAATTTAAATATAATATGAAATACAGCTAATTGAATCCTATTGCATAAAAAACAGTTCTAATACATATTACATTACATAGCAGAGTGAAATAGTATAATCGATGAAACACATATAATTAATCATGAGCATAGACAAAATATGTATCTACGAAAGGAAAGTCCATTAGCCTAACAAATATGGACTGCTCGCATATGATTCAAGAGAATGAATAAAGAACTGACAATTTCACCAACATGACTATTAGCTAATAAGACAGCACCAGTTCTCTCTGCTAAATCTTGTGTATCAACGTTAGAAGTATCACTGGCTTAATCTCCAAACACATATCTTTCAGAAGATATATCATGGTTCCCCTTATGACCAAGAGGCCAGGGTGACAATCGATAGCACTAGATGAGAGAGATAAGTATTAGAGCTGTAGTGAGCCAACATACATATGATATGTATAGAATAAGAAGATTAATTCCTGATTTTCTGATCTCATATAAATATGATTAAGTTATACTGTCATTATGAGTGTGTGTGTTATAGAGCAGATAAAGGGCATCCTCCATATAAATATCAAGAAAAATTAGAGATTGAAATCTAAATTTGTGCCTAATATATATATATATACTATATATAGGCAACTATAGATGTTATGGGCTAACACCAAAATACCTAATTGTATTCCTTATAATATAGTATAATATATATATATATATATATAATATATATATATTATAGTAGCCACTTGGTATATACTATATATAAGTAGGGCTACATTATATGAATACTACATGTATTCGCAGATTGTATTAGACAGACTCTGGGCTGCCGAACTAAGAATCAAGTACCTCATTGACTATCGAGCGCGCTTTTGTCTACTCTCGTAGAGAACTTATCTAGAGAGTATGTACAAGATGCACTGTTAAAAGCTTTGTCGACCACCAGCACTACCTTGCAGGAATGCGAGCAAAACAGTGATGTATTTAAATTTTTTTAATAAATAATTAAAATTTTTTTTTTAAAAAATTAATTTTTTAATTAAATAATAAGAATAATAATAATAATAATAATAATAATAATTTAATAATAATAATAATAATAATAATAATAAAATAATAAATAATAATAATAATAATAATAATTAATAATAATAATAATAATAATAATAATAATAATAAAAATAATAATATATAATAATAATAAAATAATAATATATAAATTATATATAATTAATAAATATAGGATATATTTTTTCATCACTTGCACATAAACTTGGTTAATGAAGTACAATACTATTATATATATATATATATATAGCAATAGCACTAATAAAATATATCAAACACTTACATACTATTAGTATAATTATTTCAATCTTTCCAAGTCTCAGATATGAATTATAGCACTATAGAAGAAAAATAATAATATAAAAATTATAGATATATAGTATATATAAGGTAAATTATATATTTGATGCCTCATATATAAATAACAGATATATATATATTATTTCATAATTTAATAATCATTTTCATTATGAATTAAATTAATTGTTAGTATCATAACCCAATTGTTATAACTCATATAAGGGCAAAGGTAGCTAAAAATTGGATGTAAATAAAGATATATATATATATATATGAGATATTATATTTATTATATTATTATAGATATATTATTTATATTAATATATATATATAGGTATTATCTTATATACTATTAGTATTTATATAGTGTTAATAACATATAGTAATTATTTCCTCTGCTGATAACAGTAAAATATATATGAAGACAAACTTATCATCTAGAGATTGTGGAGTTAGTATAATAATATATATATATATTATTATTATATTATAATACTTATATATATATGTATCACTAGCGCTGCACAGGGATTTTTCGGAAAGGAACGAATCTTTCCTGGGAATACTGATTTTTTTCCTTACCTCGTTTTTCGTTAAGCAATTTGATTTTTAAAAATTTTGTTAAAATATTTTGATTTGAAAATTTTGATTAAAATTTTTGATTCCTCACACAATAGTCAGTAGTCAGGATTAGCAGCCTATCGAGTCCTCTCTCAGTGTACTAAAAACAGATCGTTAATATATAGTTATATATATTATATTATATATATAGGGAATATATATATAGGGTTATATATATATATATATATATATTATTATTAGTATATAGAATTATTATAGTATATTATACGAGTAAAAATATATATATATGTATGTATATATTATATATTATATATATATATAATTTATATATATACTATATAATAATAGCTACATATACTAATACAAATAGATATATATTATATATATATTATAATAGTATAATATATTATATATATAATATATATATAGTATATAAAGTATATATATACTATATATAATATATTATATATTGCTAATTTAATATAGTATATATATATATATATATTCTTTATATATATATAAGTATATATATATGATATATATAATAACATATATATATAAGCCATTTTTAGATTGGGCTTATTGAGTGACATAATCCGATGATCTTTAATAATTATATCTTTAAAGTTGATTGTATATAACTAAATTAAATAATTTTGACGCACCGTAGAATGATTAAAAATATAAATTTTGATACTTTGTAATTGCGGTGAGTAAATTTATTACTTTATATATCACAAATGCGAGAACAAAAATGAAAGAGTTATTCTTACACGTAATAACTTGAGTATGATCAGAATAATTATTTATTTATATAAACGTGTTAGCAGTATTATACACTCAATTTTTATTATGAAAAATAAGAAAATACATTATGAGGTCTTTATGAGTTTTGAGGTTCATTCATCTAGCGGTAAACGTACTATACAATTTAGTTTTAAAGATCTTAACCAAACCGAACTATAAATCAAACCTATATTTGTACGAATAGTTTAGGGGACAACTACTTATCATTTTATAAGAAAATATTCGAATCAGTGAACGAAAAACTACATTACTGGCAGGAATGACCTTGAACCCTACTACTAAAATGCTTAATCTCTGTATAGGTTCCTTGGAGCAGCCTATTGATTGCTCTCCATACGTCCAAGCTCGAGTATTGACGGCCGTATTACGTATTAACCAATTTTCTGTTCTTGTTGAAAGAGGTTTGAAATAAGTGTTACAATTACTCTTTCTTGACGAAGACAAGACGAAAAAACATCGAATAATGTTATATGATTTAAAAACATATGTCAATAATCGTTTTTTGATTGGGTATGGAATGTACAAGTAAACATCTGCATCTGAATTACAAGATTAAGTATACCGTACTTCTTTTATGTAAGTGTAAGTAGGTGTTTTTTATCTGAGAGGATTAGAAAAGGGAAAATTGTCAACAAATAAGTTTACCAATAAATTTCGTAAGATAAGAATGACTAATTTAAGTAAGTTTCGACGCAATATAAAAGTTGTATTATTATTATGGTTTATTATTATTATTATTATTATTATTATTATTATTGATGCTTATATTAATATTATTATTATTATTATATTATTATTATTATTATTATTAATTATTTCTATTATTATATTATTCTATTATTATTATTAATGTCATTATTATTATTATTATTATAATTCAAAAGTTTTACGATCATATTTGTTATTATTTTATTAATTAGGTATTATTATTATTAATATTTATTAATTATTATTATATAATTTATTATTATTATATTATTATAGATTTATTATAATTATTATATTATTATTAATATTATTATTATTATATATTATTACATATTGATTATTATTATTATTATGAGAGAACAATCTAACACATTCTCATAATTTTTTGAAAAGATGTGGAGACCTCGGAAGCTACTTGGAGTGAAATTATACAGAGAGCATTTATTGTTATGTGTCCCGGTCCGAATGGATTTTGATATTTGAGGCAAATGTTTCTCTAAAGAAATATGCAGAAAAAATTCAATAACTTTCTGCTGTATTCTTTAAAAGAAGGAGAAGTAGTTCTACCTACCCTCATTTCTTCTTCTCCCACTACGCCTACCCCCCCTTCTCTTCTTCTTCTTCTTCTCTTCTTCTTCTTCTCTTCTTCTTTTTCTTCTTCTTCTTCTTCTTCTTTTTTCTTTTATGCTTTTCTTTTTTTTCTTTTTTCTTTTTCTTTTTTTTCTTTTTTTTTTTATCTTTTTATCTTTTTTTCTTTTTCTTTTCTCTTTTCTTTTTTTCTTTTTCTCTTTTTGCTTTTTTTTTTTTTATTTTTCTTTACCTTTTTTCTTTTTTTTTTTACTTTATTTTTCAATTTTCTTTTCTCCTTTCTTCTCTTTCTTTTTTTCTTTTTTTTCTTTTTTTCATTTTTTTTTTTTATTTATTTTATCTTAAAATTTTTCTTCTTCTTTCTTTTCTTCTTTTTTTCTTTTTTTCTCTTCTTTTATTCTTCTTTTTTTCTTCTTCTTTTTTTTCTTCTTCTTTTTTTCTTCTTTTTTCCTTCCTCTTTTTTCCTTCTTCTTTTTTTCTTCTTTTTAGTTTCTTCTTTTTTTTTTTCTTTTTTTTCTTTTTTTTTCTTCTTTTTTCTCTCTTTTTTTTCTACGTTTTTTCTTCTTTTTTTTCTTTTTTCTTTTTTTCTTCTTTTTTCTTCTTTTTTTCTTCTTCTTTTTTTCTTCTTCTTTTTCTTTTTCTTCTTTTTCTTTCATTATTTTTCTATTTCTTCTTTTTTTATTTGTTGTTGTTGTTGTTGTTGTTGTTGTTATTTATTTATTTAATTATTATTCAATTAATTAAAGTTTAATCATGATGTCATTACTGTTTTATGAAAAATGAGAATGTTAATTAATTATTACTCATTTTATTTTTTTGAATGGTCTTATTATTATTATTAATATTAATTATTTTTATATTATTATTATTATTATTATTATTATTATCACAGATAATTTTTAGGATATTGACCTTTATAGCTTATCAACATAACACCTAGTACCAAATATTATACTAAGAAAAAGAATAATAAAATTTCTTCTATTGATTTGTGTAGTGAAACTTTCCTCGTTCCTAATGATTGTTCATAATAATTGATAGACCGTGAACGAGAAGCCTATTTTCTTAAATCTGTAACGGCATAGAATCACATTATAACTCTCAACCAGAGGTAAGTATTGGCTTAACAGTATATCAACTTACTTTATTAATTATTTAGAGTAGAATCTGTATATTAATTTAATAATCTAAAGTGTTTTATGAATAATGATTTAAAATTTTAGATTATTTGACCGTCTACATGTAAATATTCAAGTAAACGTCTGTAGGTATATGTACGTACAGCTCCAAACTTACCTTTTTATTCCCGTATGAAACTCACAAACTACAAAAAAAAAAAATAAATAAATAAAGAAATAATGTTAACATCGATAATTATTTTAGAAATCATTAAAATTAAAAAAAATAAAGAGAAAAAAATTAAATATAAGGAAATAAAATAAATCAAATTACCTTGTCCGATAAAACTAAAAAAATGTTTAACTTTGACGTTGTCCTGAAAAAAGAGTGAGGACCGCGTTATTTGAAAAAATAGGAAAATAGTAGCAATTAGGTTACTCACTCTCTGAGATATCAAATAAACTGTACGTAATTTATAATATCTACAGGAGGACGCTATTTTCCATTAATGATTAGAACGAAACAAATAAAAATCATATCCTTTCACCAACAAGATGATAATAAAAGAGAGCAAAAATGATCATGGTAGAATAGAAGAAAGAAGAAACTCTTTTTCATTACATATCATATACGTTACTATAGATATATATTATATATATATAATATATATACGTATCAGTATATATTTATATATATATTTTATTGGCCAGAAAATTAAGATCTTATTAAGACACTACCAATAAAAATATAGAATCTGTTTAGAGCGACAGACAGTCGTCCCGCAAATGGTCGCTGGTGAGAACCCTGTTTCGATTTCCTAGTCGCGAGTGTCACACTATTATATTGGTTTTTTAATTATGTTTTGGTAGAAATATCCAGAGTAAAGTTCCTCCTCACTTGGACAATAGAGGTATGCCAAAAACTCATAATTTGTCCAACGTGTATGTACGATAGCATGAATCATATGGGTAGTAGGGTTATTCATCAACCCATTTTGCGTAGTAGAATATACTCTGTTTTATTAAAAACAAGTTTCTACTAATATAATGTGAAAAATTTATTGTATGTATATTTAAAATACCATAGAATGAGGGAAATTAATTACCTTACATTCAATTGTACTACTCTCTGCGGCCTTTACAGAGAAGGATAAGAATAAGGGGTTATAAAAGATCCTTGAAGGCACTGAAATGGAGAAGGGAGAAGAGAGATACGGTGTCGTGGAGATCTTAATGTGAGAGTCGATGAGGAGGAAAAGTGGATTGACGTGCAATGACGGGTTACTATGCAAGAGAATGCCTCTATAAAATACTTTAAAGCGTAATTTTTATAGACTTCTTATACAGTTTCAGGAAACGATTTAAAGGTCTTTAATCGAACACATTCATTTCAGCATCAAGTTTTCCTATAGATTAAACATAAAGTAAACATGCCGAACTGATAATTATTAATTATTGGAATTTTTAATCTATAAAGCATGTTATTAATTTATTATCCTTGTTTATAGAATTAGTATGAAATGTGAATATATTATATTTACCAATACTACAGATGATGGAAGAAATCCAAAACACCCCCCTCCATTTTTTTTACGGGTAGCGCTGAATATTATTAAGTTCAAATTGTTAACTACCGTAGTAAGGTAACATGAGAGTCTAGAGAGATATGAAAAAAGAGAAAAGAACATACGAATCATCTAACTGAGAATGGCGGGGGGCTGATTTCAAATAGAGAAAATTTGAAGAGTGAAAATTATCAAGAGAATTTTGATTTATTAAGTTTTAGTTCTCATTCCGATGTATCGAATATCAACAATAATAATCTATTATAGCAGAAGAATCAAATGTAGTATTGTTGGAGCTATAATATCTTTACATATATTGAGTGCGTTTTTTCTTTAGTTTATAACCGTTATCTTAGTGTCAATACCTTAGAGTGTTCAAAGTAAAAGTTTTGCAGAAATGTGCTATGCTTCCGAAATAATATATCCGAAACACAAAAATGTTTTCTGAAACGATTTGTTGAAAAAATTTTCATAATTGAAAAACTGCTTTATCAATAAAAAATTTTCTTAAATTTTAATTTTATTACAGCGAATTATGCACTTTTATTTAGGAAATTTTTACATTACCAACCCCTTTTCTGAGCTTAGCATCACGATCCCAGAAATCAAATGGTTTATATACAAAAGCGTCCTTAAATGAAAGAAGATGTGCAACTCGCAGATCCATCTCCTCGGAAATTTCCTGCAGATCAGCGATGAAAGCAGTTAGAAAAAATTTGAAATGTTTTTTTTTTATCATATTTCTTTTTGTTTGTATTTTTTATAGAAATATGGTTTTAAATTTAAAAGGTGACATGTCTTTTTTTTGCTATAGATAATAACTTATAAGGATACAAAGCTAAAACTTCTTGAAACGTAAATGGCTAATTTCTTATTAAAATATTGCTATCTCAAAAGCAAACTAATATAGGCTAGAGAAATACGAATTTAATTTATACCGACAAATCACAACCAGTTTTTAGAAACTAGTTATCGTGAACATTCCATATTGTCTTTGTTTTACAGTTCGATATTAATCAATTGAAAACTGAAGAAATTTTGCAAAAAAATGTGTCACACCTCTCTCGTTATGAATTTAATTACAGTTTCTCTCCATAATACCAAACTCCTATGCGAAATAAACCCTTCATAAGTAGATTCAAGTAAAAATACGAGGGTTAATAAGTTCAGCTTATAGTAAAAAGTAAGGAGAATAGAGATAAAGCTGCCCAAAGAAATATAAGGACGAAAGAAAAAAATATAGACCAGGAAATGTGTGCGTATTACACTTAGATCAGGTATCAATCAAATAATATGAGAGAAGAGAAATATATGATATATTTATTTTTATTTATCTTACATCATAGAGTATGATTTGTTTAGTTGTATACGGTAAATAAAATATTTTGCACGATTATTATTATGGTATAAATAGCCTAGATGAAGCAAACCATAGTTGAATTATTACATTTATATAGTTTAAATTCTATCGTAACAGTAAGTCGTTCACTATCGTCATTAAACCTCGATTATCATAGCAGAGTTAAACCAAATGTTTATACGTACTAATTTGAAAGGGTATAGAGTGAGAGGAAATAGTAAATTATAAATCTCATTATATGGTACTTCCCTCAAGTTACCATCAATTTTTTTATTCTACTAGTAATGGATACATATTAGTGAAGAGTGCCCCTAGAGGTGCATATCATATAGATAAAACATGTCTCCGATATTTGTTATTCGATCTTTGCATACACGATTCGGCAATTGCAAATCGTACTCATAGTAATATCTTTATTTTATTTTCTCTTCTAGTTATTATATATGTGTATTATTTATTATGGCCGCTACATTAGAGTCATTTACTCTCGTGAAGTATTTATAATTCAGAACATATAGAATTGAGGCACATAAGTATCTAGTGATCGTTTCATATTTTAATATATTATTATTTGGACGAAAATCGTAAAATTCAATTGGAGTTTTAGTCATTTTGATCTCTACTCTATGTAAGCTATTGGTGAGAAGAATGCTACCTTAAGAGTATACGTTTTCTCATAGTCCCATATACCTTATTTATTCATTATGCATCTACGATAATGTGTCTTATCTTCATCATGATCCTTTCTTCTTCCATAAATCTATCACACTGATTCATTATTTTATAATTTCTTTTTTTTCTTCCCTTATTGTGAGTGGAGTCTTATATTTTTTATTATATCATTGTTTCCTTATTATTTATTATTATTTTCATTTATCTTCACCCCCACCATCTATCCCATTTGTATTTATTTACTCCCTTATTATGTTCAGTTATTATAACGGTTTCACATTTATAGTGTGTTTTAGTTGATGATTACATAAAAACATTGCATGATATAATGAATTCTATGGACTCTTCATTATTACCATTTATCTATTATACATTTCTCAGAGCATATTCTCTTATCATATCTATAGTAGGAGTAGGATCAATCAACTACATGTGAGAGAAGTAATGAGGAGATAGCCATAGTCGTTGAGCAGCTTTCGAGCAAGTGTCTAGAGTTAGGTTATTATATAATTTAAATATGTGAGTTATGAAATAGGAAACGGGATGATGCTAGAGTGATTTTTTAGATAGGCTATAGTTAAGTTAGAATCTAGCAAACGTAGAATTTGAAAGCAAGTAAATCCAGTTCTTGTCTAGGTCTTATATACGTAGAGGACTAAAGTTGTCATTGATCTTGTTGACTGTGGCAATGTAGGTACTAACTCAATTTGCAACTATGTTGAAAGTATACTCTTTGATGTTAATGAGTCAAATATTATAGTATAGTTAATGATCAATGCGAATCTGGAGAAATAAGAAAATAAATCTTAATAGATAACATTATGAGTGAGTTATTAAAAATATTGATTGAACCACAATCTTGAGGGGCGTATTATAAGTATGAGAAGAATCTGAATAAAATAAGAGCATGAATGTATAGAGAGTTCTGTAGGTACTGTGAGATAATGAGTCGATATATATGAATGTGTAAGAATAAATGAAGTTTAAAGAGATGTTTTGTCATGTGGAAAGGATGCGACATAGATAAAGATCTCGGAGGTTAGATGTTACTTGAGGTTGTTAATAACTCCTTATAAAACGTAGAGAGTGTAGCCTGGAATACGAACATGATACTGGGATACAAAAAGTAAAAAGTGAATTGAGTCAGTTAATAGAATATTTTGAGCATGAGGATGAGAATGTATATTATTATTTGGCAAAGGCGGTAGAATGAAAATGATTATGTACATAAATAGTGAGATAGTAATGCGGGTTTGTGTTAGGGGTGATGGGTATTAGTGGTACCACACCTTGAGGCCAATAAGATAAACACCCATCATTAGACGAGATAGCCTAAGAAGCGAGACGTCCGTCACTAGTCCCGGGTAAGCCTATATGGTTATGATTTCTGATATTGTCAGAGGAGTTCACACTAAAAGCTATAAAAGGTAGGCTGTATAGTCATGGTACATTTCATTTTCAGTACTTGCAATCATATATCTCTACATATACTGTTCTCTTCAGAGTGCATGCTTACGCACTCCTATAACCCTCACTCAGTATCTGATGAGTAGAAAGTAATGTAGCTGATGATGATATATATTATTATATAGTATAAATATATATAATATATATATAATATATAATATATATTATAATATATATATATATATATATAGTATAATAAATTATAAAATTTAGTATAAGATGAATACTTTAATATTGATATAATAATATATATATTAATATATATATATTATTATATATAGCATATATATAATATATATATATATATATAAATTATATATTACTATACTATATATATATATAATATATATATATATATATTATTATAATATATAGAATATATAATATATATATATATATATAGTATATATTATATATATATATACATATACTACGTATATAAATAAAATATATATATATATATATTTATATATATTATATATATATATATTATATATTTTAATATTATATATATATATATATATATATATATATATAATATATATATATATATATATATAATATATATATATATAATATATATATATTATATATATATATATATAAAGCAATATATATAATAATATATATATATATTATATATAATTATATATATATATTATAATATATATATATAATATATAT
>JABUQX010080764.1:0-2500 GCA_015478945.1 Trachelipus rathkii
TCATTTCCATTCCATTCCATCTCAGTGTTTAAACATCATCCAGGATTCCTCCTCTCTCTCTCCTCTCAATAATATATATAAATATAGTTTCATGGATCTGTGAATTTTGTTTTATGTAAAAAAAAAAATTCATATATTGTTAGTATATGATACTAACAATTAATTAAAATGCTGATAAGAAAAATACGAAATTTGAAAATATTACAAATTAATAATAAAGTAAGCAAGAACGTATATTTTGCATGAGAAAAAAAACACGTATTTTAGCGCTAAAACGTGAAAGAACTTAAGATACGGTAAAAAAATAATGTTTCGGGTAAAATTCGTTCCCTATTGATTTTTCATATATTGATTCTGTGTTTACTTAACAAAACTTATCATAATCTGAATTAGGAGGTCCTAAGCCAAAACCTAACCTATATGGATCGACGATGCAGTAAACCTAAATCTAATCTATATGGATAGACGATGCAGTAACCCTATACCTAACCTAGATGGATCTACTTTGCCGTAATATGATACCCAAACCATCTATATATTTATCCAATCCTTTCTTAAATGTTTCACTTAACAACATCCTGCGGCAAACCAGTCCAAAATTTAACAACCCTATTACTGAATGAATGCTTTCTTATATCAAGATGGCATGCTTTCTTCTTAATTTTCTTATTGTGCTCCCTGGTCTCCCGTCCGTGGGCTACTATGAAGAATTGATTCGTCTCAGTTTTATCAATAGATGTAAATATTTTGTAGACTTGTATCATCCTCCCTCAGAGAAATCCTTGCTCTAAAGAAAACTCTCATTCCTTCAGCCTCTCCTCATAGCTCCTTACCCCCAAACCCAGATATCATCCTTGTTGCTCTACGTTGCACTCTCTCTAGCATATTTGTCTTTTCCTAAATAAGGGTCCCAAACTTGTGCACAATACTCTAATACTGGCCTAACATACCTGTTATACAGTTTACTTTATAGCTTCATTGCTTTTGTAAACGACATTGCGATTTATTATACCATCTTATTAACTTTATTCCTTGTTTCCAAACACTGATTAGCTACTTTCAAATTACTACTTATAAACTCATCTAAATCTTTTGGTCCACAGACTCAAGCCACAATCCCCATTCATATCGTGGTTAATCCCTTCCTTCCTTCCTTATCTTTCCTTCCCATTAAGTCCCTGGTCCATCCACCCTCTCTCTCTCTCCTCTCTCTCTCTCCTCCTCTCTCCTCTCCTCTCCTCTCTCTCTCTCCTCTTTTCTCTCTCTATATATTTATAATATATATATATATATATATATATCACTCTTTATATATGTATATTATATATACTATATATATATATATATATATATATATATATATATATATATATATATATTATTAATATTATTATTATTATTGTATTATTATTATTATTATTGTATTGTATTGTGTGTATTATTATTATTATTGTGTGTATTGTATTATTATTATTATTATTGTATTGTATTATTATTATTATTATTGTGTATTATTATTGTGTGGTATTATTATTATTATTATTTTGTTATGAAAAACAAAAATATAATAAAACGATGAAATAGCCAAAAAAATTAAAATTTAACATATAAAAGTAACTGCAAATGTGTCAAGTTCCATAAAAAGACGCAACAGAAAATACTTCATCTAAACTTCTCTAGAAGAAAAATCAAAAGCTACTCAGAAGGGGTGTCATTATTATTATTATTATTGTTATTATTATTATTGTGTGTATTATTATTATTATTATTGTGTATTATTATTATTATTATTATTATTATTATTATTATTATTATTGTGTGTGTATCTCCCACGTAGAGACTTTCGCCCTGTCAGGTAGACCAGCATTTTTCTTCCTTCTATTTAGAATCTCTTGATCCCAAGGGCCTCTAGAAAAAACACTGTGGTTTGATGCTAGTCCTTGAGTTGCACTAGGGTTTTTTTACCCTTTCAGTAGAACTAGCATCTTCTGCCATTTGGCCTCGAAACTCGTTCTCCCAGAGCTCTCCAGAAGATCGTGCCTCTAGGCGCATAAGATTCCAATGCTGGTCCAGGAGTTCTGCAAGCAAAATAAAGGACCAGGTTTGCTGGCCTGTCGGCCTCTATCTCTCTGTCTCTCTCTCTCTCTCTCCTTCTATATATATATATATATATATATATATATATATATATATATATATATAAAAAAAAAATTAATTATAAACTAAAAAGAAATATATATATATATATATATATATATATATATATATATATATATATATATATATATATATATATATATATATATATATATATATATATATATATATAAAAGAGGAATAAGTGAGTGGCCACAGCAGTGAATCCTATAGGACACCACTCTTCATTATTTCCCAAGCTGACTTATTGTCATTTAATTGTATCGCAGGAAAGTTAAAATCACCATTATGACTATACCATTTTTTCTTTATTGTGGCATGCTGTCTCGATTTCTTTCACCAT
>JABUQX010080764.1:10000-20000 GCA_015478945.1 Trachelipus rathkii
GAATAAAAATAACTTAATCCCACGTAATCGCTAAAATACGTTAAAATATAAGTTCTTGTTCTTCCCCTCTCAACTTCTTCTTGTCCTTTCTTCCTTGTTTCCGGTTTGGTTGTCTTCCCCCCCCTTACCTCCCCTACCCCTCCCCCCCCCTTTTCAAACACCTGGACCTACTTTTTCTCCTTCCCCTCCAGAAAACCTGAAGACACATGACACCACCACTTCCGACCCACTTGCTTTTGTATTCCTCAAGAAAACGCCCGGTTTTTCGTCTCGTCTCGTCTTTATCGCCTCCCTCTACTAGTTAGTGATAACGTTGTTTTTAGTGTCTCGTCTCAGCACGGTTTTAAAATGTTTCCGAACTTTGTATTATTGCTTGCCCAATGTTTTTTTTTGTTTCTTGGAATATGTTCGGTTATTTTATCCGATACCAGTTTTATTCTCTCTCTCTCTTCTTCTTTCTTTCTTTCTTCTTCTTCTTTCTCTTTCTTTCTTCTTTCTTCTTTCTCTCTCTCTCTCTCTCTCTCTCTCTCTCTCTCTCTCTCTCTCTCTCTCTCTCTCTCTCTCATATATATACATATATAAATATATATATATATATATATATATATATATATATATATATATATATATATATATATATATATATATATATATATATATATATATATATATATAAAGTGTAAGGACAAAATATTAAATTCCTAAGAAAAAATGGGAAGAATTTATATGAATTACTAAAACCATCCTACCTAAATTGTTAAATTTAATAAAGTCCGAGATAACATCTTCAATTTTTATAATAATAATATGAAAGAGAAGACAACAGAGCGTAAGTGGTGAGAGAAGCCAATGAAAGTTTTATACATAAAAAAGAAAAAACAGTATACATTTTTGCATATTATATGATATATATATTATATATATATATATATATATATATATATATATACATATATATATATATATATATATATATTATATATATATATATATATATATATATATATATATATATATTTATATATATTATACATATATATATATATATATATATATATATATATATATATATATATATATATATTATATATATATATATATATATATATATATATATATATATATATATATATATATATATATATATATATATAATGGTGTGTGTTCGTGTTACGTTGCCAATGTTCTATGTACTGGTTGGCTTGGGAGGAAGGTTGTGGTTATTTCAAATGACCTTGGGAGTAAAAAAAGTTATTTGTTTGGGAGAGAAGAGAGCTCTCCTCCTCTATGACACTAAAGTGGGGGTCGTCGAGAGAGAGAGAGAGAGAGAGAGAGAGAGAGAGAGAGAGAGAGAGAGAGAGAGAGAGAGAGAGAGAGAGAGAGAGAGAGAGAGAGAGTATTATTTGAAGAATTTTATTTGGCAAGGTTATGAAGGGAATTGTTTGGTTGAAATGGTAAAGTTAGAAGAAAGAATGAAACATATTCTTAACCAAGCTTTCGTTTTAATAAAACATCATCCTCCTCCTGCGCCCATTTAAGCACATCTTTCCATCTTACTTTAAGGCTTTCTTTCTCATTTCCCATCCTTATTCTAAATCTCCTTGCCATCTTTTTCGGGAGACAATTCAAAAATTGTTTCTTCAATATTTGTTTGTCCCTATCTTCCTCTTTAGTGGCTGCCTCGTAAGTGGTTTGCACCCTTAACGGGGGCGATAAAATTGTATTATGTGTTACGTCTTTATTATTATTATTATTATTATTATTATTATTATTATTATTATTATTATTATTATTATTATTATTATTATTATTATTTTCTCTGGTAGTTAGCATATTTATTTGTAGTTAACTAATATTACCAATTATATATATATATATATATATATATATATATATATATATATATATATATATATATATATATATATATATATATATATATATATATATATATATATATATATATATATATATATATATATATATATATATATATATATATAATGTAGGTGTTTGTGTGTGTGTTTTATGCACAACACAGAGGTATAGGTTCCTAGTAGCTTCTTGAAACCGACATTAAGTGCCTTCGTAGCAGGGGTTCCCCTACTCTCTTGTCCTTGGAACTAGGATCACGGGCTCTCTGCAGCCATTCCAAGGTTCTAATATGATTAATGTAGGATTGTTTAATTTTGAAACTTGTTAAGAGAGCAGTAATACTATTGAACTCAGTAAGGGTCTTATCTTGAATTTCTAAGGCAAATATATTTATCATAAAACAAACGTTGTCGACTTCTTAATATTTGTGTTATTCTTTCCACTGCAAAATTTGGTTGTTCTTTTCGACCATGGAGTTTGAAGTATTCTTTTTTTCCGTCAAATTTTCGTTATTCTTCCTTCTTTAAGGTTTGGTTACTCTTTCTCCCTAAAGTTTTTGTTTACTCCCCCCACCCACCCCTCCCAAGTTTTATCTGAGAAGAATTTAGCTCAACCAAGTGTCGTGCTGCAATGTGAAGCGAGTTATTAATTTGTAACAAGACTCGCATATTATTCAATTGTTATTACGATAAGTAAAACACACTGTGAATTAATATCAGAGTTGAAACGTGTGTTGATTATTACTATGACGAAGAAGTAGAATGAATTGTGGGGAGCGGTCTGGAGTTTGAGAGGAGTATGAACCAAAGTTTTCAGGGCGTTCCCTGGTGGGAGCACGGAGTTTTCGGGGCAACCCAGGAGTCTGCTTTTTTATGATGTCTGTGTGTGTGTGTGTTTGTGTGAAGGGTATAGGTTTGTTATATCTACGCAAATTTTAAAAAGATATGAACATTTTGTCGATAAACAATATAATTAAATGTTGAATAATTTCAAAAACGAAAACATTAGTGTACATTATTTTATATCTTTTGCATGTCAAACAGTAACTTGGTTACCTAAACAAAATTGAAGAAATATCCAAGGAGGGGTTCCTTAAGGAGTACCCTTCTGCACAATACTTGTTAGGGTCCCTGTAATGAATAATATCTTTTATGAACTAAAACCTTTTAAAGAAATTACTCAAATAACCTCTGAGGCCTGTATATATATTATATATATATATATATATATATATATATATATATATATATATATATATATATATATATATATATATATATATATATATATATATATATATATATATATATATATATGTTTTATGCATATATGTATATATATATATAGCTATATATATATATATATATATATATATAGTATATATATATATATATATATATATAGCAGTATATATATATATACATATATATATATATATATATATATATATATATATATATATATATATATATATATATATTGCAAATTTTGTCGCACCACTTATTGTTCTCTTGTCGGCGTTGCTTGGCTTTAGTTAATTGTTGCTCTTGCAAACCCAGGAGCACCCCAAAGGAAATGTTATAGGGCCTCAAATAGGGGTTCCAACCACCCTTTTATGGATTTACAGCAAATAAGTACCGAGTTTCACACACTGATATCGAGACAGGGACTTGAAAATTGTTCTGAGATGCCTTCTTTTTTGGGGAGGCAGATTGGAGCAGTGGTAGAGTGTCATAACGCTGTTGTAAATACTTCGAGTCCTGGAATGAGTGATATATATCTTTGTATATATATATATATATATATATATACTATATATATATATATATATATATATATATATATATATATATATATATATATATATATATATATATATATATATATATATATAGAGTGGATAAAGCAGACGGCGAGAAAGAATCTGAACATTTATTAAATTGACAACGTTTCGGTCACAACTGGGACCATCATCAGGTCTAAAAAATTAAAAATTTTAACATTAAAAATTAGAATAATTTATACAATATAAGTACATGGACGGACCAAAATTCAGCATAAAAATAATAATAATAATAATAATAATAATAATAAAAATAATAATAATAAAATAATAATAATAATAATAATAAAAAAAATACAAAAAATAAAATTCCAATAATAATATTAAAATAACAATTATAATTGTATCAACCATAATAATAATCTTGTATTCTTTAATAAAAATATTAATAAAATAGTATTAAAAATAATAATAATTTTAAAGTAGTAATAATATTAAAATAATAATAATAATAATATAGGCCAATAATAATAATAGTAAAAATAATACACACATTAAAATAATAATAATGACAAACTAGAAAAATAAAATAAAATAATAATAATACACACACACATTACACACACACACAATAATAACATCTAGAAATACACAATAATATTAATATACACACACATATTACACATGATACACATATTAATAATAATAATATTATTATTAATAATAAGAATAGTATTAAAAGTATTACATTATGAATTCACACGCAATAAGAGGAAATTAAAATCAAAGCCAATGCACATATTTACCTTAGTCTGAGCTGGTCAGGAGACTAGAAGCTAACTGATTATTCTTTTTTTTTATTATATTATTATTATTATTATTATTATTATTATTATTATTATTATTATTATTATTATTATTATTATTATTATTATTATTATTATTATTATTATTATTATTTTTATTATTATTATTATTATTATTATTATTATTTTTATTATTATTATTATTAGATTATTATTATTATTATTTTTAATATTATTATTATTATTTTTAATATTATTATTATTATTATTTTTAATATTATTATTATTATTATTATTTTACTATTATTATTATTTTAATATTATTATTATTTTTAATACTATTTTTATTATTATTATTATTATTATTTTTATTATTATTATTATGTTTTATACTATTATTATTATTTTTAATATTATTATTGGAATTTTATTTTTTGGTGTTCTTTATTATTATTATTATAATTTTTAATGTTATTATTATTATTATTATTATTATTATTATTATTATTATTTTTATGCTAATTTTGGTCCGTCCATTATAATTATATTGTATAAATTATTCTAATTTTTAATGTTAAAATTTTTAATTTTTTAGACCTGATGATGGTCCCAGTTGTGACCGAAACGTTGTCAACTTAATAAATGTTCAGATTCTTTCTCCATATACTTTATCCTCCATATAAAGTTTGTGAGAAACAAATATATTTATTTATATATATATATATATATATATATATATATATATATATATATATATACATACATATATTATATTATATATATTATTATTATATATATATATATATATATATATATTATATATATATATATATATATATATATATATAATATATATATATATATATATATATATATATATATATATATATATATATATATATATATATATATATATATATATATATATATATATATATATATATATATATTTAATATATATATATATATATATATATATATATATATATATATATATATATATATATATATATATATATATATACTATATATATATATATATATATATATATATATATATATATATATATATATATATATATATATATATATATATATATATATATAGTTTTTGTCATCTTTAGTGATGCAACAAATTTTATGCTTTTTTATTAATATTATTATTATTATTATTATTATTATTATTATTATTATTATTATTATTATTATTATTATTTTAAATTTCTGGCTTAGTTTGGGGGAACAGATCTTTGATTGATGGTACTTGGGGCTGCGAAGAAGTTGATTATAAAGCGAATATAGAAAGTGGTGATTAACTTCTGAAGGAAATTCAGTGGTATACTAAACCCAAACAAGTTATTATAATATTATTATTTTATTAATCTCTTATAAACTCTAGCCAGCTTTTGACACACAAAAAAATGATTGGTTGGAGATAGTGATTTAAAAAAAATGAATAAAAAATTTTGTATTGGAAATAAGAATTAAAATGAAAATTATTAAAAAGTTCCGTAAGTATTTCAAAATTTGTTTGAAATAATCTTCATAAAAACCAGTTAATTCTCTTTCCCTCAAAACAAATTGGATTTAAAATGCATATATTTATTTCTTTTTTCTTTTTTTTCTTTTTTGTTATTGCAAGCTATTCAATACAACTTTATTTAATAATTAATATTCTCTTATTATCGTTATTATTATAATCCTCTTTATATTTAAATAATCATTAACCTCTTATCATTTCATAATCATTAATCTCATATTTTTGTGTTTTATTTTGTGACATTATATGAAAGGTATTAGAAACGAGTCTTATTAACCACTAAAATTTTTATCATTAGGTCCTTATGTATAGATTGAATAAAGCTTAATTTTGAGTTATTATACCTTTCATTTATGGCTCTTGCGATAGAAAAGTAGCCTAACAAATTTGAATTTGGTTGGACCTTATGATTTTCATGGTTCATTTAAATGTTTTTTTCTATTTTTTCCCATAATTAACATATGATACTAGCAATTAATTAAGATGGGAATGAGAAAGATACGAAATATGAAGATATTAAAAATTAGTTAATAAATTAAGCAAAAACGTTCATTTTGAATGAGAAAGAAAACTCATTTTAGTGCTTAAACTTGAAAGGGGTAAAATTCGTTCCCGATTGATTTTTTCATATATTGATTCTGTGTTTACTTAACAATACTTATCATAACCTGAACTAAGAAGGCCTTAAAAAAAAAACTCTAATCTATATAGATCGATGATGCTGTAAACTTATATACCTAAACTAGATGGATCTACTTTGCCGTAAATTTTTTTCTTTTGGTTTGACGAAAATACTAGTCTTCTTGCTTCCAGTTAGCTGCCAAACGTACGATGCTTAAAAAAGTGCTATTTTATTAAATAATTACATTTTTTTTTCTTTAAATTTTTTTGATCATGTTTATTCCAACTGAAATTTATTGTTAGTATCATATAAAAATAACATATGAAAAAAAATTAGAAAAAAAAACGTATTTAACTGAGCCATGAAACTCATAAGGAACCTTAATTTAGCATTTTAGAACTAAATAACCGAAAATATTTTACTCAAAAAGATATTTTTATGTTGTCAAATTTCACACTTGTATTTCTGTGGCTAATTATCAATGATCTTTTATGGGAAAATGAATGGTCAAAAAATTGATAATCTTGAATTGTACTCTTCTATTATTATTTATCAATGGAGCGATATTTTGGATTCTTCTATTATGCTGTGGGGTTTAAGGCAACATAACATTTCGCTAACCTCTATCCTTCTTCGGGTGGAAAATTATACCTAGGGGGATATGCAAGCGCTCAAGGATGAGATATGGCATTTTTTTTTGTGTATATATATATTACTATATATAGTTATATATATATATATATTATATATATATATATATTATATATATATATTATATATTATATATATATCAATATATATATATATATATATATATATATATATATATATATATATATATATTATAAATATATTATATATATATATATATTATATATATATATATATATATATATATATATATATATATATATATATATATAATATATATATATTTTTTTTTTTTTTTTTTTTCTATTTATAAAATATATATATGTATATATATATATATATATATATAATATATATATATATATTATATATATATATATATATATATATATATATATTATATATATTATATATATATATATCTATATAACCTTATGAGTTTTCTGGCGCACGATAGAGATGTTCTCATTTTTTTTTTAATTTTTCTGTTTTATGGGTGGAGATGACTAGCAATTAATTAAAGCGCGGAAGTTAAAGAGAAGAAATTTAGAATTATTAATTTGATAAAGAAAGACAAAAAGTTCATTTTGCATGAGAAAGAAAACGGAATTTTAGTGCTAATGCGTGAAAGAATTTAAAGTAACGTAAAAAATAATGTTTGTGGGTAAAATACGTTCCGCATTTTTTTTTATATTATTATATATATATATATTTTTGTAAAAAAAATATATATATTATATATATATAATATATATATATATATATATATATAATATATATATATATATATATATATATATATATTCTGTGTAAAAAATAACAAAACATATAACCTGAACTTAGAGGGTAACAAACTGCGACCTAACCTACGGTATATGGATCGACGATGCAGCAAAACTTAACCTAACATATATGGATTGACGATGCATTAAAACTCAACCTAGCATATATAGATCGACGATGCAATAAATTTTGACGTAACCTACATGGAATAACTTTGGCGTAACAGATTTTCTCTCGTTTTTGGGCAATATTTTTTGCTGTCTCGGCCGCTGCCAAACGTACGATGCGTAAAAAAAAGTACGATATTATCAAGTAATTACTTTTTTGGGTTTAAAATTTTTTGATCTTGCTCATCAACGTTCAAATTTATTGTTAATATATAACTATATGAAAAAAGTTTAAAAAAAAAACTTATCTGCGCCATGATATATATAATATATATTATTATATTATATATATTATATATATATATTATATATATATATATACTATATCATATATATATTATATATATATATATATATATATATATATATATATATATTATATAATATATATAATATATATATATATATATATTAGTGATGGGACGATTATGAAATTTTTGCCGATGACGATGACGATTAGAGCAAATTTTGACGATGACGATGACGATTAATTGAAAAAAAATATTTTAAAAATCTCTCTCTCTCTCTCTCTCTCTCTCTCTCTCTCTCTCTAATATATATATATATTATATATATATATATATATATTATATATATTATAATATATATATATATATATATATATATATATATATATATATATATATATAATTATATATATATAAGGCTGTAGACAGGAGGGTCAGGGGGTTCAACCTCCCGAAATTATTTTAGCGATCAAAATTTTGATTCCTTAAGTCTCAATATATAATATAATAATAATAATAATAATAATAATAAAAATAATAATAATAATAATAATAATAATATAATAACAATAATAATAATAATAATAATAATAATAGTTAATCAATGAAAATGAAAGTATTTTATTAATGGAAATGAGGAGAAATGTTTGTGGTCCGTAACGATTTCTTAGGTCAAGTGGCTGTTCCTCATACATGTATAAAATATTTAGACCAGGGGATTAAATGTAAGGTTTCCAGTTTGCAGATGATAGCAATTTGGGGCTACCTCAATAAGGATTAATGATGATGTATAAAGATTTAAAAAAGATAAGGAGGGAGCTGTAATCTTTGATGGGATGAGCAGGTTCATTCCTCTTCAGAATAAATTTTTCTATTCCCTCATTCATTCCTTCTAAAACTAATCTTTTCTTTCTCATAATCCATGTTCCGATCGTGCCTTATATCTCTGGCCATTCAGGGCTAGAGCAGTGCCATCGAGTGTGGAAAAATTTCTCGTTTTCCTATCACTCTCGCTAATTTTCTTCAGCTAGAAATCGTTTGCAGGGATACTCTTCGACGAGCAAAGCTGGCTTCATCAAAGAAAGTGGGCTAACCTCCTTGGTTCTCCCTCTGAAAAATCTTTCATCTCTAGCAACTTCTGTAAATCTTGCCTTTCCTCCTCTTATTCCATCTTGATCATTGTGTTGCTAATTCTGCAACTGAAAAGGCTAATCTCTTCACGCCCTCGCTCAACTAATATTCTCTATGTCTCAACCTACTACACTTTTCCCTCCCTCAGCGTTGGACAAGCTCTCACATGTCCAACTAATTCCCAAAAAAGGACAGCCGCCTCTGAATCCTTCTGAACTATCGCCCTGTAGCTCTCACTTGTAATCTATCTAAGATCTTTTGAAACCCTTCTCACTCACTCTTGATCATCTGGAAACTCTCTCCGATCGCCAGTACGGCTTTCGTTGCAACGAAGTCTACTGGCGATATCCATTTCCTATCAAACCGTTTATGGTTTTCGCTCTTAGCAGGAACT
>JABUQX010080764.1:30000-32500 GCA_015478945.1 Trachelipus rathkii
TATTATTTATTATTTTTATTTATTTTTTTTATTTTTTTTATTTTTTTTTTATTTTTATTTTTATTTTTTTTTTTTATTTTTTTTATTTGATTATTATTATTATTAATGAAATGTAAAATGTCAAAATAATTATGAAAAAAATTGAACTTATAGATTTGAAATATTGTACGCCCGTGGGGTGTCTTTTGTCACGCCCATTGGCGTCTATTATTTTTTTAATTGCAATTAAATAAGTATGTAATAGTTGATAACTTATGAATGAAAAGTATAAGTATAAATTATAAAAAAAAGTTAAAAAATTGTTGAAATTAGGTTAGTTTCTCCTTGAAGGCCTTCACCAATAACGTTTTCTATTGTTTTAGTAAAAGAAAATGGTATTTATAAGGACATACATTTATATTAATGGATATTTTGTTTTATTATATTGTAATTTGATTCTAGAGTAAAAAAAAAATCTTATTTTTAAATATTTAATTGTACAGTGGAATTAAATTTGGTTCTGCAACTATACAATACTAAATAATAATAAATATATGTGCCCTATGAATCTACGTAAATATCTTATTAATTAAGTCTGTATTTATTCTGACGGCAGCACAATTTATGTAAAAATTATTATATATAAATGATCAAATCTACTCGTACTCTGATTGTAATTTCCTTTTTATGTAATGCACTAATTAATTTTGTAAAAGTTATTCTATTTATTTAAAGTTTTAATAATTTCCTTTACTGATGAGTTTCTAGATGTATATTCTCAAACATTTTCTTTAGGCATTGGACGCGAGTCGCGTAAAAGGCTTTTCATTATTTATTTTGGCCGAGATATTTTCTAATAATATAACTAATATTTTTTTTAATTTTTTTTTATATATTTGTTTTGCAATTTTTAATATTATTTCTTACTAGCGGTGGGATGATGACAAAATAATTTCCGATGCCATGGCTTATTGAAACATTTCAATTTCTGATGCCGATACAAAAAAAAAAAAAATACCGATTATACCGATTCTAAAAAAATTTTGATTTTAAATGCTGACGCAGATTCTAGAAAATTTACCGATTCTTTTGATTCTCGATGCAGACTCCGGTTCATCGGACCATCATTATTTTATTACATTATATACTTGACTCGATTAGGTCAGATTGCTCTATTTTTTATTTGTCAAGATTAAATGTACCTAATCTAAGCCACCTAAGCCATTTAAGCCACGTAAGCCAAAATCTAAGCCACCTTGGGAAATTCAAGATTTCATTTTTTTGGTGTGGATTAATTATTTGTTAAATCCAAATGCTTTTGAGAACTACGTAGAATAACTGCAAGTATTAAATTCCTCTTACGCTTTAATGTCGAAGTTCCATGGCTAGAATGTGTATATGGGAAGTAGTTCTATTGTAATTCTGTAATTCTTCAATCGTTAGTTATTGAAAAATAAAATATAAATTATCGATCAGCATTAAAATATCTATTAGGCCTAAGCTATATAGAGTTTCATCAAAATTCTGGAAACCATTAAAAAAAATAACTTTAGTAAATATTTGCTTTAATTATTATTCTTTAATCTCATGTTTTAATAATATTTTTTCTAAATATATTAACATCACTACATCCTTATTTTGAAGCCAAATATCTCACATAAATTTTATCATATCTTTATACAATTTTGATAGTTTGAAATTTATTATTATTATTATTATTATTATTATTATTATTATTATTATTATTATTATTATTATTATTATTTTTATTTTTTTTTATTTTTTTATATATTTTTTTTTTTTTCAGTTTTTGAATTATATATATATATATATATATATATATATATATATATATATATATATATATATATATATATATATATATATATATATAATATATTATAATATATATATAATATAATAATATATATATATATATATATATATATATATATATAATATATATATATATATATATATAAGTAATATCTTAGGGCAATGCAAGCCGGCAGCAGAAGGGGACTCCCGTTCTAATGTAATATTTTATTTTACTTTTATTAATTTTTTAAATATTTTTTTGCTTTTGATAAATCCTTCTTTTATCATTATAAATTTACATTACTTAAAATATATATATATATAATATTTTATCTATATAAATAAATATATACATATCTATATATATATATATATATATATATATATATATATATATATATATATATATATAAAAGAATTTACGAAGTGACAGAATGGTATATTGGCAACTAGAGATGTAATGTAGTAAAATATTGGTAAGATTCTTGGTTTCCGTAATTTTTTTTGCTATCGGTAAAAACCTGGCAATGGCAAAATATTCTAATGAAATTGATAACAGTACTTGATTTAGACAGTTTTGGAGTAAAGTTATTCAGTACAGGCAATTTTTAACTATGGTTGAGTTTGATATTTACAATTTGTTGTTGTCTGTGCTCGCTATCGGCCTTGTCGAAAGGGGAAAAGTTGGTGTTTGGACATCTTT
>JABUQX010080765.1:0-7500 GCA_015478945.1 Trachelipus rathkii
TCAATTATCAATTATATTATTCATTATATTTAATTATTATTATTATCATTATTATTATTTATTATCTATTTATTTATTATTATTATTTTGATTATCTATTATTATTTATTATTCTAATTATCAGGCGCCTGTATTACTAAGGAACAAAAGTATGTTTGAGTGATGGTGAAGCGTGGTAAGGTAATTGGTGAAAGTGATTGTTTATATTAATAGCGACGTGAGGCAGAGACTATGTTATTCCCTAGGTTTATTTCAAATTTGTTATGGATAGGGTTATGAAAGATTTATAGGTGGAGGTGGCAGGGAAAGTTGTTAGAATGATGGAGAGGAAGAGTTAGGGAGAGGGTGCCCCTACTATTGTTTATGTGCGGAATTTGGTTTTGGTTTGGGTTGGTGTTGCGTATTGAAAGAGTTTGAGAGGAATTGTAGAGGGATTTGGCAGGTGGAAAGGGAGGGGGTGGGAAGAATAATAGGATAGAGTAAGGTTATGGTTGGTGAGTGAGGACAGTCCCTTGTGTGAAGTTTTAGATGGTGAGCAACCGGAACAAGTGTTTGAGTTTTTAAATAATTTGGAATATGTTGGTTGAAAAAGGGTGGATGATGCAGCATGTGTAGCGAAAGTTGTGAATGGTAGAAGGTGGTTGGTGGCTATTAAATCTTGGTAGATGTTAAGGAACTAAGTTATGAGTACGCTAATTCTTACATGAAAGTAGGTTGTTACATTGGTTAATGCATAGTAGTGAACTTATGGTGTGGAATAGGACAAGTACATGTGTTTACTGGACAATCTTGGGGGAGTGTTAGGTGTGAGAGATTGATAAAATGAGGAACGAACGCAATTAGGGAGTTTGCTGGTGTGAGAAGAGGTAAAGGAGAGATAAATGGAAGCACACTGACATGGTTTGAGTGATGTGGAAGCCGTGACATAATTGGTCGGATTTGGTTAGCAACGATATGTGGTGAGTGTCTGGAAATCGACTGGTTGGAGGACGGAAGAAAAAGTGAACCTGAGTCGGTAAAGGACATTGCCGAAGAAGAGGACTGTGAGTTTAACAGAAGCGAGGAGAAAGGCGCATAATAGAGAGTGAATGACGAGGTTTTGTGAGGGGTCATGGTTTGGGCCACCGTGGCCAAGGGATGAACCCCTACATTGACGAGATGCAACAGTAGGGGTCCGTTGCAGTTCGTGAGCACTAGGTGAAGTGTTCTGAGTAAAACGAGTTCTCACTAGGGTATCAAAGGGTATAATGCTGGGCTTCGTTTTCGACTTGCGTCATTTGTTCTACTACTTTTCCGTTTCCGGTGCATGTCACGAACCTTCCAGTCTTGGGGAACGAAGGTGAGTGATTATTATTATTATTATTATATTATTAATATTATTATTATATTATTATTATTATTATTATTTATTATTATTATTATTATTATTATATTATTATAGTATTATTATTATTATTATTCATCTATATTATTATTACTGAATTATTATTATTTATATTATTATTATTATTTTATTATTATTATTATTATGAGTTATTATTATTTTAATTCATTATTATTATTATTAATTATTATTATAGTTATTATTATTATTTATTTTTAATTATTATTATTATTATTATTATTATTATTATTATTATTATTATTATTATTATTATTATTATTATTATTATTATTATTTATTATTATATTATTTATGTAGTAAGTAGTAGTAGAAATTAGTAGTAGTAGTAGTGTAAGTTGAGGAAATTGCTTAATTTTTTTATTTTTCTATTTAGTGTTTATGTACAAAGAATTGTGTCATTTTGTTTTTATCAGTTATTTGTTGGTTTAAAAAATAAGAAGAACCGCAAAAACCCCAACGGCTATGTGAAAATTTATGAACCGCAAAAAAAAAAACGCAACCAAAGAAAACCTTCGCGTCATCACCTAATATAATATACTATATATATATATATATATATATATATTATATATATTATTAAGATATTATATATATTATAATATATATATATATTATATTATATATTTATATATATTATATAATTATATATAATATATTATAATCAGGCTTTGGTTCAAGTAATTTTGTCGAGTTCAAGTACAATTACTAGATATTGTCAAATACAATATAATACAAGTACGGAGATTTCCAGTTTCTCAAGTACAAAGTACAAGGACAAGTACATGGTATCAAGTAAAAGTAATAAAAGAAACTTTAGCATTATATATATATTATATACTATATATAATATATATATATATATATATGAAATAAACTATTTATCTTAGACAAATTTTTTATATACAGCTATATATTACATCTTGTGAGGGACAAACTATATATATATATATATAATATATAATATATATATACTATATATATTTTATATATAGTATATATTATATATATCTATATATATATATATATATAAATTTATGTATATATATATATTATATATATTATATATATTATTAATATATATAATATATATAATAATATATATATTATATATATTATATAAAATTATTGTGTGTTAGGGTGTGTGTGTGTGTAGGGTTGTGTGTGTGTGTTGTGTGTGTGTGATGTGTGTGTGTGTGGTGTGTGTGTGTGTGTGTGTTCAGAAAAGGCGGTAATCCAAGGAAAGTTTTCCTCAACGATTCCTTCTCAAAGCAGCAGTTTGTCCTTTTTAGACTTTTCTAGATCAATCAAAAAAATTTAAGACCAAGATGTTCAACACTTAAAGTTCCAATCTAATAATAATGATAAGTAGTACTAATAATTAGGAAGAGATGGGCAATCTGCGTTCCATGTCAACAATAATAAATTAATAATTAAAAATATTAAGAAGCATATACCCTCTAGAACGCCCAGTCAACCATAATTAAAATAAGAATAATTACATAATTTGACATATTATGGGTCACACGTCTTCGGCTTCAAAGCTGGATAATTAAGAGCGCATTTGTGGCCCTCTAGAATTGTCCCAGAACTCATAATAAAATAATCAAAATAGAATAATACTTAAGAAGCCGCTCGGTCCTTTTCAGACTAGTCCCAGTCAAACAAAAACTTAATTTTAAGAATTTGATTGGCCCTTCTAGAATGTCCTAGTCAACCCATAAAATTATGAATTAATAATAATTTTATAATATAATTAATGTAATTATGAAATAGTAATCTATAATTAAGAAAGAAGAAGGAGGGCCTGCTAGATGTCCCAGTCAAACACCAATGATTTATAGAATAATAATACTAGACTGCTCCCAGTCATCATTAATATTTAATAAGATAATAAGAATAATTCAGAAGCCTCATTGGCTACTGACTGGTCTTAGTAAAACCCATAATTATATTTAGATATAATTGAAGAGCCGCAAATAACCTCTAGAACGTCTCCCAGTCAACCATAATAAATAAGAATAATACATAAGAAGCCAATGGTCTATATTTAGAATGTCCCAGCGAACCAATAAAAATTAATAATTAGAAGCCGCATTGGCCCTTAGAATGTCCCGTCAAATTAATAAATAATAAAAAATATACTTAATTAATATTGACCTATCCTTAGACTGTCCCAGTCACCAATACATATTATATTATATACATTATATTTTATATAATAATATTTTTAATTGATTAATTATATTTAATTAATTAAAAATTATAAATTTACGAGCCACATTTTGACCGCCTCGTAAATGTCCCATCAACTTCAAAATAGTGAGATTCTCCAATATGAAACCGGAAGGTCTTTTTTACTGTCCCATAATAAGAGTAATTATAATAAGAAGCCGCATTGGCCCTCTAGATGTTCCAGTCAGCCATAACTTAATAATACTACGCGCTACATAAGAAGCGCTGGGCTTATCTTGACAACTTTACCGCCTTTCGTATCCTCAGGCATAAATTCCTCCTCGTGCTTTGCGTTGCGCATTCCACCATTATTAATATAATAATGGTTTATTTCTTTTTGGGTTTTTTCTTTTTTTCTAGAATTCATTAAAATTAGGTTAGGTATTCATAAAGGACAAGTATGTATTATACATTTTCTTGAAAATTGTATAAAAATTACATGAGGAAAAAATTTTCAATTTTAACCATAGGCCCTCAGCCTGGTTCCAAAATTACAATGAAAACAGTGAACAGCAACAAAGCTGTTACATGTCAATAGTTTGTTGAAAATTGAAAACAAATATATTAAAACTTCATTATATATAGTTTTATGTTTATTTTTTAATTTCATTTGAAGAAAAACCATTTTAAGGGGGGACTTCATAACTAGACCCCCTAACTTTTTGAAAGCAAATAATTTTCACCATTTTTTTCTTTATTACTCTAAATTGTTGAGAAGAATTCTCCCTGAACATCTGGTGTAATGTTATTTTTAAAAATTCTAATGTTTTTAGAATACAGAAATGATTTAGAGAGGTTCGAACTAAAAAAATTCAATTCAGAAAACTTCAAGATGATGACTAGATCAAAAAAGTATTTATAAAATATAGAAATCTAATTTTTTTTTCATATTCTGCACCTTCCACCTCATTTTTCGGATTTTACTCAGTCAATAAATGGAGCGGAGCGGAGCCGGAGCGGAGCCGCGAGCCGGAGCCGAGCCGGAGCCGGGGTATATTTTTTTTTTTCATGAAATAATTTTTTTTAGATGGGAACAAATTTACTTCGGCAGATGTGACTGAACAATGTTTCATCTTACAGAATCCTATAGTGAGATCCGGATCGATCGGGATCCGAAGTCAGAGCCGGGTTCGAATCGGAGTTAAGGCCGGAGCCGGAGCCTGCAAGCTATGAATTTTTTTTCAAAGATATTTTTTTAGAAGATCTGCTGAACATTTTAAACTAGTGTAGAAACCTTATCCGAATCCGGAGCTGAAGCCGAAGTTGGAGCCGGAGCTGAAGCGGGCGGAGCCGGAGCCGGAACTGGCTGGGTATGAATTTTTCTAAAATATATTTTTAGATTGGAAAAATTTAATGCAAGAGCGTACTAACAATTATTTCAATAGTACAGAACCTTAGTAAGATCCGGGAGCCCGAAGGTGAAGTCTCGGAGCGGAGCCGGCAGCGGAGCCTGACGGAGCCGAGCCCGAGCCGTAGCGTGGTATGAATTTTTTTCAAAAATCTTTTTTTAGGTTGAAAAATTTAATGCTAGAAGACGTGAAATTTCAAATAGTGCAGAATCTTAGTCGGATCCGGATTCCGGAGTTGGAGCCGGAGGTCGAAGCGTGGGAGCCGAAGTCAGAGCAGGTGCCGTAGTTTGATTTTTTTCGAAAAAACTATTTTTTTGGGTAAAAAATTTATTGCAGAAGGGAAGTGCTGACAATTTTTCAATAGTGAGAAACCTTAGTTGGTTCCGGATCCGGGCGGGAGCCGGATTCGGTAGCCGGAATTTGGGATAAATTTTATTTAAGAAAATTTTTTTTTTAATGAAAAAATTTGACCTACAGACTTCTTCTTGAACAGGTTCTTCAAATACTGATGAATAAGACTTTGTCGGCTCAGATCCGGCGTGGAGCGAGCCGGAGCCGGAGCCGGCAGAAAATTTACCCGGCAGCAATAGTTATATTTTTTTTCGAGATATTTTTTTTTAGATGGAAAAAATTTATTGCCAGAAGTCTCATAAATAAATTTTTAATAGTGTACCACAGAGGGGAGACCAAGGTGAAGTCGGGCGGAGCCGGAGTAGATTTTTTCAAAGATATTTTTTAGAAATCTGCTGAACAATTTTCAACTAGTGTAGAAACGCTTATTCGGATCCGGAGCTGAACCCGTCCGAAGCCGGAGCTGAAGCCGGAGCCGGGAGCCGGCAGCCGGAGCCGGCAAAAACATTTTTTTTTCTAAAAATATATTATTGAGATGAAAAATTTATGCCGAAGACGTACAAACGCATTTTCAAAGTAGTACCAGAACTTTAGATCAGATCCGCGAGGCCGATAAAGTGAGTGAGAGCCGGAGTCGGAAGCCGGAGCCGGAGCCGGAGCCGGAGGCCGGGGCGGGCCGGAGCCGGAGCTGTGGTGATTGAATTTTTTTCAACAAAATATTTTTTTTAGGTGAAAAATTTATGCCAGAAGAGACGTCTGAACAATTTTCAAATAGTGCAGAATCCTAGTCGCATCCGGATCCCGGAGTTGGAGGCCGAGTCGAAGTGGGCCGAAGTCAAAGCCGGTTGCCTAGTTGGATATTTTTTTTCGAAAAATATATTTTCTGCGGTAAAAATGTTATTAAAAGAAGTGCGAACAATTTTCATATGTGCAAAAACTTAGTTGGATCCGGAGTCCGGAGGAGAGCGGGATCTCGAGCCGGATTCTGGGAATATTTTTATTAAGAAAAATTTTTTAACACTGAAACCAAAAGAAGACGTACTGAACAGGTTTCAAATAGTGCAGGATCCTTAGCGGATCCGGATCCGGAGGTGGAGCCGGAGCCGGAGCGGAGCCGGAGCCGGAGTCGAAAGTCAAAGCCGGCGCAATAGTATAATTTTTTCAGAAAGAAATATTTTTTTAGATAAAATTTAATGCCAGCAGACGAGCTGACACAATTTTAAATGTACAGAACCTTAGTCATACCGAAGCGAAGAGTGAGGTCGGAAGCCGTGACGGCATCCGGAGGTCGTCGCCCGTTCGGAGGCCGGAACCGGGCGGAGCCGGAGGCCTGGCTATGATTTTTCTAAAATATACTTTTTAGATGAAATTAATTGCAGAAGACGTAACTAAACATTTTCAAATAGTACGAAACCTTAGTCGAGTCGCGGAAGCCGGGTGAAGTCGGAGCCGGAGTCGGAGCCGGAACCGGGGCCGGAGCCGGGCCGGGAGACGGAGCCGGAGCCCTGGGTATGATTTTTTTCACAAAAATATTTTGTTTAGGTGAAAAAAGTTTAATGTGCAGAAGACGCCCGCACCGCCGTCGGCTCGTGCGGTGGCGGCTAGGATCGGATCCGGAGTTGGACTGGTGAACACGGCAGGAAGCGGCGTCGAATGCCAATGCCGCTATGTTGATTATTTTTTCGAAAAATTATTTTTTTGGGTAAAAATTTATTGCAGAAGACAGTGCTTGAACAATTTGTCATAGTGCAGAAACACTCAGTTGGGATCCGGACCGGTAGCGGGAGCGGTTCGAGCCGGCGATTTGGGAATAAATTTTTAAGAAAAATTTTTTGTTAAATGAAAAATTTGTGCCAGCAGACGTACTGAACAGGTTTCAAAAATAGGCAGCAATCCTTAGTCGATCCGGATGCCGGAGTTGGAGCGGAGGCGGCAGCCGGGCGGAGTCGAAGCCAGAGCCGGCGCAATAGAATAATTTTTTTCTTCAGAGATATTTTTTTAGATGAAAAAATTTAATTGCCAGAAGTCGTGTTAAACTAATTTTCCAAAATATGTGCGAGAAACCTTCGGGTCCACGCGCCGAAGGTGAAGTCGGAAGAACGAGCCGGAGTCGCTTCCATGGCCGCGACTGGGCTGTACAGAAGTCCTGCAACAATTTTCAAC
>JABUQX010080765.1:12500-20052 GCA_015478945.1 Trachelipus rathkii
CATTTGCGGTAGTAAATTATTGAGAATATTGTAAAAGTTTGTAAATTAAAATTGCCCATGAGTTGGCTGTAGATCTTTCCAATAAATTCACAATAAAATTAATGGTATAATTTTTTTTTTTTTCATAATTTATATATATATATATATATATATATATATATATATATATATATATATATATATATAATATGTATATATATATATAATATATCTATATATATTTTAAATTTTTTTTTATATATATATATATATATATATATATATATATATATATATATATATATATATATATATATATATATACAGATAAACACCACAGCTCACGGGCAGAATCCTAATCTAGGAGGGGGTGTACTCATTTAACGTCCGAGCAGGACGAATCCAAGCCCAAGGAGAGAATAGCTCACATTCTCCCACCCGACCAGTTGCAAACCTGGGACCCTATCTTTGTTTGGCGAATGCTCTACCACTGAGCTACCGGGTGCTTTTAAGTGATAAATGTTAACTTTAAAATATTTACTGTTCCTTTGTTTTAAGGTTAGAGAAAGGCAGACTATTTCGAAGAAATCAAACTTGTTTTTAACAGGCTTGTCTTATCTTTTTAAAAGGTTGCCTGCGAAGCCCTTATTGCTGCTTCCTCCAAGAAAGACAAATGCAAAGCTATTATGACTCAGGGAACGAATATCTTGAAGGAACTTTACCAGTCTAAAAGTGACGCCATTAAAGTCCGAGCGTTGGTTGGACTCTGTAAATTAGGGTCATTGGGTGGCACAGATGCCACAATGCGACCTTTCGCCGAAGGTGCCTCACTGAAATTAGCGGAAGCTTGTCGTCGGTTTGTGTATTTTTTATTCTTTGATAATTGCGCTTAAAGAGTTATATTTATGTGAATTATTGTTTAAGTTTTATTTTGTTAATTTGCTATTTTATTTAGGTTTTTAGTTAACCCTGCCAAGGATAAAGAAATGAGAAGATGGGCTTGTGAAGGCTTGTCATACCTTACTCTAGACGCAGATGTCAAAGAAAAACTTGTTAACGACAGGGTCGCCTTAAGGTCTATGATTCAAATGGCTGAGGTTAGTTTTGTGCTGTTTTATTGTGCAGAAAAATTGGATTTTTTCCCCCGATTTATTATTCTATTACATAATTAATTAGACAGATTTTTTATTGCGTGATAAATAATGTGTTTACTAGACTAGACATACTTAGAAGTATTTAAGAATGATCTATGATGGTTGAGAGTATGTGGTAGCTGTCGGGAAAGCGTGTATCCCTGTTGCAGAATCCTTTCAATGGTATATGTCTTATTATTAGTAAGGTGGTACTATATACTGTCCTTTTGCTAACTCGTTTAAAATAGAACTTATTGACGAAAACGAATTTATACAAGTATAAAGGTTGTTTTTTTTTACTTGTTACACTTGCACATACATACAAACACACGCACGCGCGTATTCAAGTCTTAGGAAAAAGGATTTTCCAAGTATTCTGTTTTATGATTTTATCTTTATTATTCTTAATGTAAGCCTTTATTAGGTTTTATTTAAACTGAAGCTTTGTTGTTAAATTCATCAGCAAAGGATTTGTATCTTTGGATTTTAGGAAAAGAAAAAATGGAGGATATTAATTTTATTGATTGTATGGAATTAAACAAATTTTAGGAGTATTTGAAAGTATATGCTATCATTTTATCACTCCTCCAGTGTATCATAGGCGTACATATTTTTAATATTTAATTTTTTTAACCTATCATAATTGGAAAACGAGTTCTTATTGTAGATTGAAAATTGTATTTTTAATTTAATGAAATAAAATTTTTTTTAGATCTATTAATAATAATTAGCCAGAATGGCTTAGAGGTAAACGCTTTGTACATTGTTTAGCGGTGACGCTTCTGATATTGACCCAAGCACGAGTTAAATATTTCTTCGTTTTTTAATTTTTTAAAAATTTTGTTTTAAAATGATCTTATACAAGGAAAACAAATAGATTTGATAATATTGTTGCAAAAATTCTCGGTGCATTCTGTTAAGGAAAAATATATTTTTTCTATTAAGAAAAAATATATACAGTATGGAGTGTCCCTGAGAATTGAGTTTTACCCCCATTTATAGACAGGGTTTAAAATGAAGTTTCTAACAGGGTTGTAGAGTCGGTTCAAAAATTTTCCGACAGACTACACCCTCTTTCATAATGATACTTATGTCTAAAATCGTAACTCCTTCTTTCATAATTACGGGTGGACGTTTCAACTCCGACCGGGTCGTTGAAAATTCGCGACTCCGACTCCACCCTTTTGAAAATTACCGACTTTGATTCCTACTCCGACTCCACCCTCTTCAAAATTACCGACTCCGACTCCACCCTTTTCAAAATTGCCGACTCCGACTCCGCTCTCTTCAAAACTACCGACTCCCCGACTCCGCAACCCTGGTTTCTAAGATGTCTATCCTTTGGAAGTGGTGAATATTTTTTTTTATATAATGTGGTTTATTTTGCTCTATGTCTAGTCGGGTGATTTGAACTGTTTGTATGGTGTGGTAACAACGTTCGTCAACTTAGTCAATGCATACGATAAACAAGAAGTCATACCCGAAATGATTGAATTGGCGAAGTTCTCGAAGCAGCATGTTCCAGAGGAACACGAGCTTGATGACAAAGATTTTGTTGACCAAAGGGTTAATATTCTTGCTGAGGAGGGCGCTGCTTCAGCGTTGGTCACTCTTAGTAAAACGGAAAGCAAAAATTCTAAGGAATTGATCTCCAGGTAATTGTTTTCTATTATTGTTGTATCATTATTTCATTAATCAAAAATAGTGAGAATTGTTGATTTTTTTTTTACTTTTTTTTTATTTTGTGATAAATTCATTTTCATAAAAATGTATTTTTTTTTTTTAAATCGTCGTCGTTTACAATTGTTATAAGATGAGATATAAGTATAATAGTTTTGCCCGTTATTTTATAATAATAAAGAAAATTACAACACATGACTTTGAATTAGTGCTTGCTTTACACATGGGCAGTTTAGTGTTTTATATGTAAACCGATGAGACATGTGTTAAAACTATACCAATGAAAACCATTTCTAAACCAGAATGTGTAAAGCCGTTAGTAGGAACAAGGTACCAGAATTATTTTCTTGATAAGGACCTTGTGTAATATAGTTAGAATGATGGAAAAGCCACATTTTTTTCTTCGTTATATTACAAACTATTTTTCATACTATATTTAGCTTTTGACTTTTATATTTATAAGTTAAAATGACTTTTAGATATTTTCTGTTGAAGAGAGAAAAGTTGTGTACACTAAAGTTTAAATTATCTTTATATTATATTTTAGAATCTTCAATGCCTTATGTGAACAGCAGCAAAATCGAGGAAAAGTTGTACAACAGGGTGGAACAAAAGCCCTTTTACAACTGGCGTTAAATGGAACGGAAAAGGGAAAAATATGTGCAGCTCAAGCCTTGGCAAGGATAGCCATTACCATTAACCCTGAAATTGCTTTCCCTGGGCAACGTGTAAGTATTCATTTTGTTATAATACATATCTTATAGTTCTTACTTTGTTTATTTTTTATAATATTCTGTTGGGAGAAAGCCAGGGCTTGCATTACAGCCCTCAATTTACAAAAGAAACAAACAGTGGAAGTGTCTTTCGCACCATGGGACGACACACACTCCGCCACTTGTGAATTTACATATCTGTAACAGGTATTGTCATTATTGTGGTCCATTACGATATTTTTTAAAACGAAATACTTTACCATTTTAGGCATACGAAGTGGTTAGACCTCTGCTCTCCCTCCTACATATCGACTGCTCAGCCTTGGAAAATTTCGAGTCTCTCATGGGTCTTTGTAACATTGCTGGAATATCTGAATCTACTAGGCAACGTATTATTAAAGAAAGAGGTCTTCCACTGATCGAGCATTACATGTTTGAGGACCATGAGCTTATTAGAAGAGCCGCATTTCAGGTAGGACTCTTGGCTTATACATTTTTTGACAGAATTTTTGATAATATGCAACAAATGTTTATAATTATTAGTATTTTTTATGATATAGATTATAGATTTAATTTACTACCACTATTAACTAATTAGAAGTTGCTATTTTGTCACATTTTTACTATATTTTTTTTTAAGAACTTCCTGTTGTACAGTCCGATCCATGCGCCCATCTCCAAATATATATATATATATATATATATATATATATATATAAATATATATATAGATATATTATATTATATTATATATATATATATATATATATATATATATTATATATATAATATATATATCTATATATATATATATAATATATATCTTCTTCTTCTTCTTCATCTCCTCTCTTCCCCAAAGATTGGGGGTAAGGTGCGCTGAAGCATGCGGAAAAGAAAAGCAGGTAGGAAGAGGAACCATGAACAAGACGTCGGAAAGGAAAGCCCAGCCTTACCGCGCCTCCTCCTGTATGCCATAATTCATACGTGGAGAGCTCGTCAACAGACAGAAATCCACCTAGGAGCATCGCATGGGAACGCGACGGACGCTCACTATGGTAATCGTCAATGTAAGGGTCATCCCCTGGCCCAGGTGGGCCACAACCATGCCCCCATACAAAACCGCGCCATCCCCCTTACTCTCCTATCATGCACCTTTATTCTCGCCTCTGCCAAACTCACATTATTCTAGACATCGTTCACCGACTCAATCCACTTTCTCTTCGGTCTCCCAGCCGGTCGGTTCCCAACACACTCTCCACTATACATCAGCTTAACCAACCGACTATCACGCATCCTTTCCACATGACCAAACCATCTCAACATACTTTCATTTATCTCTCATTTACCCCTTTCTTCAACACCAACACATTCTCTAATAAGTTCATTCCTCATTTTATTAATTCTTCTTCACACCTAACACGGCCCCTAAGATTGTCCATATCTGAAACACATTGACTTTAGATCCGTAAATCTTATTCCAGACGATAGTCTCACCTACCATACAATAACACAGGTAACAACATACCCTCATGTAAGACTCTAGCGCACTCAAGACTTAGTCCCTTTACATTCACCAACGATTTAATTGCACCAGCAAACCTTCCTTGCATTCACAACTTTCCTACTACATTCTCTGCATCATCCGTTCCCTTCTCATCAACACATACCGGTAGAATATTTAAACTCAGACACTTGCTCCAGCTGCTCACCATCTAACATAACTTCACACTGAGGACTGTCCTCACTCACAGACCATAACTTACTCTTATCTAACGTTTACTTTCAAACCCTCCTTTTACACGCCTGCCAAATCTCTCTACCATCCTCCTCAAACCCTCCTTCAGAATTTCGCCACACAGAACCATCATCCGCATATAATAGGTGGGCACCCTCCACGTATCTCCATTCTCCACCATTCCTGCCATCCCCATCTCTGCCACCCCCACTTCTAATTCCTTTCATAACCCCATCCATCGGGTCAAATTAAATAACAAGGAGACATAACACAACCCTGTCTTCTCCGCTATTAATCCTAAACCCAATCACCTTTTGACACCGATTTGTTCTTACACACGCTTCACTATCGTCAGTCATACATACTTTTGATCCCATTTCCCAGAAGCCTACCCCCAACACCATATATCGCTAAACCTGCCACAAAGCTTCCTATTAACTCTATCATACGGCTGTTGCAAATCAATAAAACCTAAATACAATTTATTCGTTCTTCTCCCTCATTTTCTCAATCATTTGTTTCAATGTAAAGATTTGATCCACACATCCTCTACCACTCCTAAACGCACCTTGTTTCTTCACAATCAGTCCTTCAAGTCTCACTCGACGCACTCTTTCCGACCAAAATACCAAGCATATAACCTTCCCTACAACAACTCAATGTAAGCTAATTTCCCTGTACTTTCTACAGTTCCTCTTTTCTCCCTTACCATTATATAAAGGGTACTATTAATCCGCTCTCCTCCAATGCCCTTGGAACACTACACCTCTATCAAGAGAGCGCTTCATTACACGAAACTTCCAAATCCCAATCAATACTCCACATCTCGCCTCCGTTCTTGTCATTTCACATTCACAAGCCCTGATACCTGCAGATTTACCATTCCTCAACTTTTCACTCTACCCCATTACCTGCCTCCTTACTAATAACTCATCCCAAAATAACCTATTCACCATACATTACTTAACCCTGCCCATAGGGGCTTCCCTATTATCGTTTTATATGTCTGTTGGAAAATCTATAAACCTAAATACAAGTTTATTCTTCCTTCTCCCTCATTTTCTCAGACATTTGTTTCAATGTAAAGATTTGATCCACTCCTAATACTCCTAAATGCACCTTGTTTCTTCACCAATCAGTCCTTCAGTCACTGACGCACTCTTTCGACTAAAGTATGCAAGCATATATTTCCTACAACACAATAAACTAATTCCCTATAATTCCCTACAGATCCCCTTATCTCCCTTACCCTTATATGAGGGTACTATGTACTGCTCTCCTCCAATCCTCGGAAGCTATACCTCCAAACGCTTTAATTACAAACACTTCTAATCCAATCAATCACCATCTCGCCTCCTTCTTGATCATTTCAACCAGTAATTTAATCTATACCTGCCAGATTTACCATTCTCAACTTTTTCACTCTCTCTCTACTCATTACCTCCTCTTTGCTAATGATCTCATATCCGCCAAAATGCCTATTCCTTCTTGCACCATCAAACCCACACACATTCACTATCACCTCTTCATACTGTTAGTATTGAGACAGATTCTCAAACCGATCATAAAACCTTACTTTCGATGGTTTACTAAATTCTTGAAAACCACCATCCCCATTTCATTAAACCAATCTGGGGAAGCTTATGGCTTATTTGTGGCGTTTTTTCGCGCTTTCCTTCGCAGGAAGAGCTTCCTATTCTATTCTAAGTCCCCATTCATCAATTAGCTACTTTCAATTTCCTTCTTCTTTCTACTCTACGTATGCACTTTTCAGTATTCCTTTTTTCCTCCTTATATACTTTCCAAACATCTTTCTTTTGAAAAACTTCATCATTAGCCTTTTGGTACATTCACCACGCTTCTTTTTTACTTTTACCGCTTGCACCACCTCTTCATTCCACCACTACATTTGATATTCTTATACCATACTTTAGCACAGCATCCAATACTTCCTTGCACTATTAGATAACTGCTTCCTTCATTTTTGCTCCAGATTTGTTCAGTTTCAAACTTGTTTCACATTCAACCGATTTTACTTGCGAGTGTTCTTATATACTTATCCTCATTACCTTGTTCACCTAAACTTCCCTCAACTCTTAATTCTACCCACTTCTTTCCGTATCACCTTCCTCTCCTTCAAGCTCCACTAACTCTAACCTTGTAATTTTACGTAGAAACAACAATAATGATCCGAATAATTCCCATTCCCTAATCCTCTTCACTGATTTAACATCCAAACTCATATCTTCAACATCTCCTTCTTCACCAAGCAAAAATCAATCATACTTCAGAACCAATCTCTACTACATCAA